>BLKR01011178.1:0-37219 GCA_011170035.1 Teleogryllus occipitalis
AGACACACACACAGACAGACACACAGACAGACACACAGACACACCACACAGACAGACACACAGACACACACACAGACAGACACACACACAGACAGACACACAGACAGACACACAGACACACCACACAGACAGACACACAGACAGACACTGCACAGACAGACACACAGACGAACCCACACACAGACAGACACACACACAGACAGACACTACAGACAGACACACACACAGACAGACACACACAGACAGACACACACACAGACAGACACACACACAAACAGACACACACACAAACAGACACACACACACACAGACACACACAGACACACACACAGACACACACACAGACACACACACAGACACACACACAGACAGACACACACACACAGACACACACACAGACACACACACAGACAGACACACACACACACAGACACACACACAGACACACACACAGACAGACAGACACACAGACACACAGACAGACAGACATATAGATATTACATTCTTGAAGACTGAACTATATGAAATATTTCTCATAAGTCATCAAACTGAAATTATTATTTTGTCATTAAATAGTCCATATTGCTCAAATTGGAACCCGATTAAACCATTTCGGTTTTTAGAAGATATTTGTAACTATGTAAATTTAGGTGTTATGCTGTTTTCGGTTTTTGGGAAAAGATTTACAGAGTAAACACCCCATGACTGAATTTTTTCCGAGAGCAGATAATTTGTTTGTGAAACGAATCAAATCTTTAAATATTTCTTTATTTAAAATTTTCTCGTTTTGGTCCTATATAGGAAATAAATCAAAGTTCTAAAGCATTATTATTAATTTAAAAAATACTTAATGAAAGCACACTAAAACCATTTGGTACCATTTCAAACAGAAACTGAAACCAAAATATTTTGTTTTCAAAACCAGAATATTTTGTTAACAAAAACAAGAACATTATTTAAAACAGTTTCATGCCTCAGTTCTCCCCAGAATATTGTGCCAAATCTCATCTTCCTCATCATCTTCTCAGCAATTCCATGGCACATGCAATTGTTTATTAAGAAACGTAAAACTACATTGAAACATCTGATATCACTCTACTTATTGTTTCTTCTGAAGTGATTGCTGAAGTAGTAGTTCTTCTGTTTCTAAAGAATGAAAAAATGGTGTTCATGGAAGATAAATCTCATTTATTTATACGGAAAGGGACTTTGCAGGAACCGTGTTCAATTGACCATGATGTGGAAAGATTAGTAAATAACGTTCTTTAATGCCAGTATGGTGTTTCTACTCTTTGAGATCAATGTTAGGAAACTAAGATATTCAATCTATAACAATGCTGCATAATTTCATACGAAAGTAAGTTTGAAGGCCAAATGTTAGGGTCAATGTTATACAATGCTTTTAAAGGATCTAAAAATATGCCAAGAGCCACTTCATTTGGATCCATTGATGAAGCAATGTATTTAAAAAAAGAACGTATGCCAGACAAGAAAATATGGCTCTAATACTCACCCTGAACTATCTTTTAAATTGACCTCTGCCTGCCAATAATATTGTTGAATAAATAATATAAAATTGAAATTAAGTATGAATACAAAAAATATAGAATTTAATTTCACTAAATCCCTCTAATATTCATCAAGTATATAGAAAGTCATCATCAGCAAGCATATATTCAAGTAAGAGACTAAAATTGAAATATGTGAAAGAAGCACCTTTCTCTAATGTGCACTTAGTAGTATAATAAAGCAATAATATTTATTTAGTGTAGACAGTGGCCATTTGGAAGTATCACTGTCAAGGATGGAATAATAGCTCCTACACATTCATCAAATAATCATCACTGACTGAAGTCAGGGCCATGATGATGTGAATAGAATAAATAACACCTAACAATCCATGAAAAACAATAAAAAAATATAATACAATCCCTACAAACATGATCTTTTCAATTCCGATCTTTGAATTTCTTTAACCATTACTATTTACAAAAATTCATTTAAACTAAAATTCAGAAATTTTATAAGCTGACAATTTAAAATAAATAAATTTGATTCTGAATTAGTAAATATTTTAATTTATTAAACGCTAAAATAATAATTACAAAGAAAAATTTAATTTTCCGTTGTTCAAAAGCCAAATTTCCAAAATCTATTTTGATCCACATTAACATTACGCGACTATTTTGAAAATATGTATACATATTAAATTATATTTATGTACTTATAATGTAATACAAATGAACTGAAGTGAAATTCTGCTTTAAAGCTTTTCCAATACTATCTATTGCAAAATCCACCACAGAAGAACACATCCACTGTAATTATATTTTTGGATCTACCACTCAGTGAAGTGAGCAATGCCCTTGAAATATTCACATCTTAATGTAACTAATAACATATCAAATAAGCATGTCTCTTTTTGCTTAATACTCTTTCAAATGTATAACAATTAATATAGATATTCACATTGTCATTATATTCTGGGGTAATTCATTGTACATCACACACATCACACTTTTATACATTCATTCACAACATGAATGAGGACTAATTGAAAATCCTCATTATTCCACAATGTTCCACTCGGCCTCCATTTATTATTTGCTTGACAAAAATTACGTATCTGACAAGCAACTAAAAGAGATTCTTTTGTGTACAAGTTCATTGATAGTCTATGAGCATGGTAGCATGAGTGTGTAATTACTAAAATGCAAATAATGGTATGTTAGCCACATGTAATACATAATGTTTTATCTTATCCAATCGTCTTTTTGTATGCCTTATTGTATGCCTACATGATTAACTGTCTATTATCTTCCACAGTATCCCATCTTACATTCGATATAACATGCCATTTAATCTTCCCTGAACACATAATAAATAGCATATAAAGGCAATCAGATAGAAAATATTTTCATTGCCTTGCTTTATTATTCATTTAAATAATTACACTATGTATTGGTTATATTGGCAATGTTGAGCAGCACATTTCACTGCGGTCTGTTAATTGTCAATATCACAACATGGTTGAAATAAATCTGTTACACTTTCAAGTTACATCGTCCCCTACAATTGTCATCCCTCATTAAAATGTGCATAACATTAAATGGGACACCAAAGGGAGAAGAAGACAATGAAAAAGAAGATGATAATGAAGAAGAAGAAAACGAAGAGGAGGAGAAGAAGAAGAAGTCAACGAAGAAGAAAACAAAGAAGAAGAAGAAAACGAAGACAATGAAGAAGAAAACAAAGAAGAAAACGAAGACAACGAATAAGTAAACAAAGAAGAAGACGACAAAGAAGAAGAAAAGAAAAAGAAAAAAACATAAGACAGAGAAAGACAAAACAGAAAGATATGTTTTAGCCCCATGCTCTATTCACTTTACAAATCACATATTCTGCACATTCTTATTTCTGGTTTATGAAGTTCTGGTGTAGCACAGTCCCGACAGTTAGTATAATGTATTTCACTTTTCCCCCACCAGGCTTTATATTTGTAATTTGGAGCAATTTAACTTCTTTCAGAACAACATTTGTTTTCTTCAAATTTAAGTAATTCCAAATAAGGAATTTTCTTACATGAAAAAACTGTATTCAAATTCAGCATTAGGTAATAATTCCACCCTGAAAACTTTGGGTTCCAGCAAATAACTATATACATACCTTGTGAATGATTTCCTGGTGGTTGGAGCTGTTCTTTATTAATGTGGGCAGCAGTTTAGAGGATGGAGGAGGCCAGGAGAACTCGCTCACAGGTAGGCCATGTGCTCGAGCTTGTAACTCCAACTCCTGTGAGAAAGACCCACAAGTACATTTTAATTTTACATCTATAAAGGTTCTGAAGTGAAGTTCAAATAATTTTTTTTATTTTTTCAATCGCCAATGTTTTGGCTTTGATTTATGAAAACTTAACTACATGAGGAAACATAAGGAAAAGATTTATACAAGAGGAAAGGCAACAGCTTCACAATGAAATGCTCCGTAGACTTATATTTGGTTCAAGCATTTGAAATTTGTATTTCACCTGCACACGCAAGATCAGGCGCCGGTTCTGAAGTTCTAACTGCTTCTGGCGGTGTTCGGTTTGCTTCATGCGCTGTACCTCACTCTTAAGGCGCTTGATGTAGTCCACCGATGACTTGAGAATGGTTCCCTTGTTGGGTCGCACATCCCGCACTATGTCATAATATCTGTAACACACACAATCTATGCTCTAAAGGACACCTTGTAAAGTCATCAGCAAACGTTTATGCCACCAAAATGTGTATTTTTCTAGCGCTTCAAATAAGATCTTAGGGCTTTTGTTTTCACCAGAAAAGGGGGCATTAAAAATGCAACATCATTGTTAATCAACCACTTACTTCAATTAAAAATAGCAGAAACTGAAAGAGTCATTAACAGTCTATTTTTTTCTTTTTTCCTCCTCGAGTTGAATCTCAAAAGTTAGTCTTCTTGAACTTTGTTCATCACGTATGATATGATTGCAGTAGTGAAATGTGAAGAGGACACAATAAGAAGAGAAGTTAAGGAAAGTGGAAAACAAAGCAAAAATAAAAATGAAAAATACATGGGCCACACCCGCCCACATGCAAATGGGTACCCGTATCATACAGGTATACGTTTCATTTTGGATATTGAGATAGAAGAATGAGCGAGGTTCCGTTAAGATTATAATCGTAAATTTATACTCAAGTGCCCAACATTACCCTATATAGTAAGCGAAATATGCTCAAACGAAATACATAATCAAGCCATAAATTCTCCTATTTACACATGTTTTATTCTCCTAAATTTGTACCGAAATTCCCCGAGCTGAACACTACATAGAGTACTCCAACTTTGAGTACCAGTCATTGACTGAAATTGGAATTATTTCTGTCAACATCAAGAGAGCCTTTTACTACTACTACTTCTACTACTACTATTAAAATTTTCAAAAACGTCTCCATGACTTGAATGAAAGAACTATTTATGGGCAACGAACTACACTTGAAGGAAAAATCTGCATCATCAATCAATAGTTGTAGGAAGACGCTGAAAAAATTCAAACATTTGCAATTTTCGAAAATTCAGAGTTAACCATGAAAATCGGACCTACACCACCTTTATAAGTGTATTTTGCTCTATTCTTACAAGAAATGTAAAGAAAAAAATGAGAAAATTTGAGAAAATTTTGAAATTGTCCGAGGGGCTTCATATAAAGTACTCCCAAATTTTAAAGAATGTTTTTCAAAATCTCAAAGCTTCAACTAGAGCCAGATGGACAGTGACAGTGACAGTGACAGTGACAGTGACAGTGACAGACAGGGACAGTGACTGACAGGGACAGTGACTGACAGGGACAGTGACTGACAGGGACAGTGACTGACAGGGACAGTGACTGACAGGGACAGTGACTGACAGGGACAGTGACTGACAGGGACAGTGACTGACAGGGACAGTGACTGACAGGGACAGGGAGAGTGACAGGGACGGACGTTTTGAAAAAAAAACAACACTTTTTCGGTATCAGGGGACCCCAAAACGTGTATTTCCGTTGAAATTTCAAAATCGATTTTCCGCAGCATTACATAACTTTCTCTATACTGCGTTTATTACTCCTGTATATACGTATGTATATGAGAAACTAAACATCTACGGCATAGAAAATTGATCCATCATGGTAGCCAACCAACTGATATTTTCATTTTACATTATTTTTTAGTATTTTACACATCTATTGAGAGAATTACATCATGCTTACTGAAATAAAGATTTTTTCGCATTATTGTAAACTAGTTTCATATTACTGTAAAGCGATTTTGAAAAGTATTTTACCAAACGAAAAACCCAAGGAAATATGTCATTTATTTCAAGAAATTAACATCTAAATACCTGTAAAATGTTATTAAAAGGGTATTAAAAACACGGTTAAAATCAACACGACATGGTTTAAACAAAAAATCATCTTGGAAAAAAATGTAATCCTTCAACCCTATTTTAACCCACAACATATAAACTAGGTCACGTACCCCTCGTTGCACAGGTATTTACTTATCACAATCATATTTAGACACGAAAAGAAATTAATTCTATTTATAGTGTACTGCCACCGTACACTGCCTTGCCCCACCGTCTTGGCACATCCCTACCACCTGGTTCCGCACTTCACTGTACAGCCGTACCGTGCCATGCCTTGCTTTGCCTGGCCCAAATATGTTTGCTACGATTATCATTGCTACCAGAATCGTTGCTACGGGCAGTTGTAAACAGATGTACTGTTGCATGCTAACCGCAAACTTGTAGAAATTTTAACCATCGCTCACTAAAAGTCTATTTGCGCTATGGAAATGTATCAAAACTACTATTAGTAAACTAGTGGTAATACAACAGGGAGCATTTTTGCGTGTTATTTCTAAATTTCCAATTTTTTAAAATTCAGAGGTCAACGAAAATGAGACCTGCGAAAATGAGATCTTCTTTAAGAGTCTCTTGTTCTATCCGTGGAAAAACGTTGAAGAAACAATTGAAAGCGTTTTTTGAGAATTTTTTTGATTCTCATTAATTTCAAGCAAAGGTTACGCGAAAACTATATGTTTATTTTTTTAAATAATTGTACACGGCCTTTTTAAAGATGTTTTTAGAACATAAGTCATTTAAAACAAAAATTTGTCTTCAAAATTTTACTTTCGCAATGGTAACTTTCCCGCAATTTTCGAACATACAGAGTTTGCCGAAAATGTGACTGGCACTGATTTTTATCCCGTTCTTTGATACATATGATGTGAAAATTTAAAGAAAATATATGAAGTCGTTTTTGAGTAAAAAATGTTTAAAAATTGCTTCTACTTCAAGCAAAATTACGCGAAAATTACTAATATTTTCGAAAAATTGTGTATGATCTTCTTTCAAGATCTGTCTTTAAATAATAAATTTCATTAAGGAAAAATAATCTCCATCTTCAATATTGTAATTGTAGGAACACGCCGAAAAAAATTGGACTTGCAATTTTCGAAAAATAAGGGATATCAACGAAAATCTGTTGTGGTTATATAATCGGGTTTTAGCTCCCCGTGCACAGTAAATACAAAACTTGCCATGTTGAACAGAGTTAATGTGCCCCCAAAGGTGTGACTATTCAGGGTAACAATTTCTTACGAAATAATACAATGAAAATACCGTGCAAAATTTAAGGCAAAACGAGAAGAGATGTTTAATAATCATTATTTGATTTTTAAAACGAAACTGTAAATATTTTGAGTTACGAAGCTCGTTATCATCCTGTTATCTGTTATGATCTTTGCCATCCTACACAACAATGCTTCATTGATTCCAGACATACACAAACGTACTATATAATACCTTTTTTTAATTTTACAAAAGATGTCGACGCATCAGACCAAGTAAATAATTTATTGATTTATGAATGATCTGACTTTATACAATTGTCATAAAATCGCTAACCAGGCCCTGAAGATTTTAACATATCCAGATCACACAAGAAAAGACATGTATTGAATACAATGATTTTTCCACTGAACTGCCTTTCATGTTAATAGGGGTTCTTTCCTGAAATGGGCAGGCGAGTTGCCTGGTCTGCGGGTATTCATACCTCCACAAGGAAGGACAATATAAAACCAGACAGGCTGAAGTGTCATCGAAAGACGTGTCTATCTATCTACCTACCTACCTACCTACCTACCTACCTACATACATACATACATACATACATACATTCATTCATTACTAATTAGGAATATCAATCCTCCTCCTATTCAAATTCTGAAGTGCACTTACGGATCATTGCTCTTGGGCAGCAAGGTGCCCAGCTCCTTGATGCGGTCATTTATGTTGAAGCGCCGCCGCCTTTCGACTGCAACCACAAAACACTGGTGTTAGGTCAATGAGAATGACGATGATTCAGTGAAATTATTTCACTGGTCAAGTAAAATATTTGCGACTGCATTACCGTATACATGCTTTAGAGCTTGTAGTAAGTTTTCAAAAGAAAAATGGACGTAATGCAAGGTAGCTCTGTAGGCTGGAGGGACGAACGCCCTAGGTGCCATATCGAGTCACACAAAAGGCCGAAATGACAGAAAGCCCCCTTACGAGTTTTTTACTTAAGAATTACGCTGCAGAAGAATAATGTCTACATAGTGCGATTGTTTTATTTTTGTTTTTTCTTCTTTTAGTTTGCGTTCTCATTCAAAATATCTATTAACTGACGGACGTCTTTGGCTCATGGTGTCAAATAATGTGTAAAATTTTAAACGCTTGAAATATGCATTCTTCTAGTAGATGAATTTGAACGTGTATCCAGTCAAAACAGTTTGGGAATATTTGGGGAATTTTCAGCAACGATAGTTTTATTGGAAGATCCTTTGGGAGAATATTTGCTTTGGGTTTGGCACGTTATTATATTTCAATCGTTTTTAAATGCTACAATTTAACTGCTTCATTTAAAACTGCTGACAATATATTTATCGTTCATAATTTTGAGGGCTACCAGGAGACCTTACTGTTTCAGTTACACCACAATTTCGCTAGGGTTGGGTCGCAGCTATTGATGTAACGCGTAGAAAAAGACTTTGGAGGCGTGGCTTGTCTCTTGTGGCATAGGGAAGCGTCCCCCTCTCCGGTTGGCCAATTGATGGCACGCGAGTGCCATCACCCCATGATCCAATCGGGCTCGACGAGCAACAAAGTCACCGACACCGAACGCGTGGCGACATCACTCTCAACGACGGAGGGGAAGTTGCCCGGTGGGCGTGGAGATGGCGCATCTGTCCACACAAATTTTAGCGCAACCACGGCAAGTTTCTTTTCCTACGATATAAAAATGAGGGAATTTATGTATCGCTACGTGTGCCTGAAGTTGGTCTTTTCTAAGACATCTAAAAAAATCACATTACTGTATTAAAACGACTTTTCGTACGAAGACAGCGAACGAAGATGGCACTTTGTTTCGATAACCATGAAGAGCACAGATGAAGCAAATAATGATTCCAAAGAGAAACATTTTTATACGATTGTTAAAAAAAACAGTTTATATTCCGCGAGCGCAATAATTTCATCTTGCACGATCTCGATTGTTTTTTGCCCTGACCCATATGTCTCGGCAAAAAAAACAACAATAAAACATCGCTCGTACAAAAGCAATCATCTCCCCCCATAATATAAAAATAACCGTTACTATTAATTACTATTATTACATTAATTACATTATTACTATTATTACATTATATTACATTAATTACTATTAATGATAAATGACTACGCGGTTCAGGTAGAGATAGCCGGTAGAAATGGTCCACTCACTCATATTGTGGTTGTCTTTCTTCTGGCGATCCTTCACCAGCGCTTGGAACTCTGCGTCCGACAGCAGGACCTCCTGCTTCACGGGCAGCAGGTCCGCAGGGCACGAGTTGGACGTCTTGTCGGCGGCCGAGCCGCCGTCGCCGCCGCCGCAACCGCCACCTCCACCGCCGCCGCCACCGCCGCCGCCCGCGCCCAGCACCGCCAATTGCTCGAAGACGCTGCCCGCCTGTGAAGCACACCGCGAAAGCCAATGCAGGTGAGACCGGCACAAACACTCAAAATTCACTCCCATTTTTGTGGGTGTTTATGCAATGTAAGTACAATCAGAGTCATTTCATGAGGTAAAAAAAGAAATACCCTAGTCTGTGCCCCTCGATTTGCTTCTGGACAAATGTAACTTCACTATCTGTGCACATTTTCTAGAGTTCATTGGGGGTATATAGTTATTCAAATTAACGTTCTCCGTGTTCTCGCAGCAGTAAACCCATTCCTTCACGAAGGGCACGATGAGGGATAATGCCCAAATCTTGAACGGTTTTCTTTTCGTGTACAAATAGTTTTTATTACATGGGAGCTAATAGTATCATTTTATCTTTTGCCAAAACGCTCGTTTCCGCCTGTATTTATAATTCAACTTTTATATGGGTTAGAGTCGGGATCTCAGAATTGAAGAAAACGTACACCGAATTCACTTCTACGCAGAGTACGTCACACAGTTTTTAACATGGTGTTTTCTTATGAAGAATTTTTCATTTATGTTGAATTTAAAATGAATGTTTGTTTGTAGTTTTTTTATAACATATTCAACTGAGACACACAAAGACTTCGGTTACTATAAAAAAATTAGTAAAAACTATATTTGTGATTATATCAACGGCTTCGGGGTGCACCACTATTCTGACAATTAGAATATTAAGAAATGTTGCATCTTCATTCACAACCTTTTCGACTTCTGGGAGACAATCAAACCAAATATTCCGTTTCAGACCCAAGAGAACGTATGAGTAGTTTGCCAAAGCGGCACTTGCAGTGTTCTCCGGCGCGACATGCGCGTGACGTAACAGCGCTCTGAGCTCTAACGACGTTCAATTGCACTAGCGCAGCGCACCACGCGCGCCGACGTTGTGCAGCCCTGCGGAGAGTGCGGGCAGATAAACAGGCTTCCCCATCGTCCCTGCCGCTGTTTTCAGCAAGATGAAGGCAGCACTCTAGCAGTGCCTTAGCAGAAAGACTATTTTATACACGGTCATTTTTTCATCCTTTTTACATTATTTTTCTGTACAGAAAGTGGACGGAAAAAGGGCGTTCGTTTCTACGCGTTACGTTTCGGTGCCGAAACTGGATGAGCGTGATTCCGGCGTTTTACTCCGTCATTTCTGGTCTGTTCGTAATCGTGGTGAAAATACTTCCTCCGGACGCTACAAAAAGCGCTGAAGATCAAAGATTCGTGCATCGCATCTCCGCTAACAAATAAGTTATGTTATATTAGGACTGAGCACGGAACGCGACAACATTGGAACACAGTACATAATTTATCACTACATTATTACTTCACATTACAATGCAACACATCAGAACGCTCTCGAAATTGTACAAAAGGAACAAATCGCCCCACAAGCATAACAAACCAGAGAAAGTTCCGTAAAGTGACATCCAGTCAAACTGGATGAAATCTGTACCGCAAAATGAAGCATGCGTCATTTTTTCGTACAAACTACATCCAGTCTGGTCCGTCACTTTTCTGTACTGGCGAAAAATGATGAAAAAATGATCGTGTAAAACAGGCTTAAGAATAAAATGCAACGCACTCGCGAAAATTTCTTGACTTTTTCAAGATTCATGGTTTGTTACGCAGCCCACCGAACTTTAACGAAAAAGACGAGTAAGCCGATGAAGACGACAAAAGCGAGGGAAGAGAGGAAGCCGACATAGGTGTGGACGGCGACGGAGAGGAAGACACGAAGGTGAGGACGGCGGCAAAGGTGTGGACGGCGACCAAGTCGAGAACGGAGAAGACGGCGAGGATGACGGCAAAAGTCAGTATGCCCATGAACGCGAGAAATGTGATGACGTAATTGAAAGACAACAAGAAAGGCTACAATTACGAAGAAGACGAGTATAGCAACGGAGGTGGAGAAGGCCAGTGTTGCAGTCGAGGGTGGAGGCAGAAGCGAGAGCGGAAACGGGGGCCGAGGCTGGACCGCGGGCGGGCGACTGATCGGATTGTGCTGCGGGAGATGCCAACAAGAGAAGGAGGTTTTACCTCATTCAAAGCTACATTTCTGCTTTAGTGATACAACGTGGGGATAATTGTCACTATACGCCATCCAATGGATGTTCAAGGAGAGGTAGAATGCAGTCTTTCCAGCATATCAAAGCGCTAATTCCGAGCGCGGGCCATTTGGTTTTAACAGTCATTTTGGACTGAACGACAGTACTCCTAGTACTGAACGACAGTATTTCCAACTCCAGTTATTTCCTAGAATCAAATGACGATTTTTCCGTGTTTTACTAGATATTTCGCTAATGTTCATCCCACCTGAGATATGCCATAACATTCCGGAGAAATACATCTCACAGCTCCCAGACTTTTAGATGACCAAAAAGAACTGTACGAGTAATTAGCAAATCCCACCCATGTGATTCTTGCAAGTCTCCCTTTATCATACTAGGAATTTTACCATTACCTTGTCTCTTGATTAACGATTCAGTGTCTTTTGTAAAAAATGACATACTCAATTGCAGGAATATATTTTCAGCAAACGCTAATGTCTGTAACCAACACTCGAATCATATTCATCAGGTGAAAGTATCAAAAGCTCACTACAAAAAATTCACATGCAATACATGTACATTATTTTACAACACTTTGCCAGATGACATTAAAAGATTACAATCGATACAGAAGTTTAAGTCCAAGTAAAATCTTTTCTGTTGCATATCTATTTCTATTCAATTATATATTTTTTCGAGCATCAAAAAGGAAATTAATATTAAATTTAACAATGATATTTAATGTATTATTTACCATTTCTTGAAAACTAAATAAAAGATTTAAGACTTTTATTGTGTTACTAGGATTGCATTGATAATCTATTATCGTAGTAAGTATACAATATCAATAAGAATGATGAATACAATTAGCGAAACCTTTATTACGGCCGTTCGGAAACTCGGAAGTTGATAGTGCTCATTTGAACTGAATTCGACATTTTTCTGCTTTAACATGTTTATCATTACGATAAAATGAAATGTAAAACGAAAGTGCTAAAACGAACATTGATCGTCCAGACACGGCTTTAGCATTAGGCGGCCTTGAGGATGATCGGTAGGTGACTAATTAAAGAAAAGTAACATAATACTGATCGTTGCGTATTATTGCGCAGCAACGCATTCTAATGGATTTCGGTTGCAATTTTCGATCTTATGAATAAATTTGACAAGTACTATTTGTCCAGACTCCCATACTCTAAAAAATAATAATAAAATGCCTAATTCCTTGTGTGCATAAAAAATTGTAGGTCAACTTTTGTGTTTAATGAATGTCGCCATACGAGAGTAAAGGAAGAAAAAGACATGGCAAAATGTGAACGTTAAAAGGCAACGGCAAACATTGGAAGTACAAGACGAAATATTACGTGAAAGACGAAATATGTAAAATATAAGGAAACTTAAGGGGCAACGGATCATGGTGAAAGGTCAAGAGTGAAAAGGTTCTGGCGAAATGTGTAGGTTCGCGAAACGGGTAGGTCAAGGTTGAGTGAGATGAGTGGAGTGAAAAGCTTTCTGGGAAAAAGCGAATTTTATCAATGTATTTATTTACTAGAAGTAACCCACCAAAAGTGAGGGACGAAATCGAACTCCCATATTAATAATTCATCATGATGGATCAATCACAATTTAAGTTTTAATACTAAATTTAAGTTTTTATTTCAAAATTTCCCTTATTATGAGTAATAGGTTCTCAAAATGGAACCAACAGACATCGAGGGGGGCCACGAAACAATTTTAGGGAGTCCCTGGAGGGGGTGGCTCCAAGTGAAATTTTGGATTATTTGCGATTATTGGCACGTCCCAGTTAATTTTGCGACACACTAGAATAAACTATCTCGAAAATTGAAAGAGACTGCCATGAAAAGTAATTTTATTGTATTTTTGTGTGTGTTCCGAAACACCACACAAAATGAAGACCACCGCCAAACAAAATCAATTTAGGAAAACCTACTCGGGATTGCTGAATTTTGCAAATTCAATTTTACAAACTGACCCCCAACACGCTGAAACTGCGAAACTGAATTGCGTGCCACAAAAACTTCCGAATTATGTCACCAAATGTCGTTCCAATAGCAGCACAATTCATAGTGATTCGGTTTCCATTCTTTTTATTTCTTGGGAAGACGTCCTATCCAAAAAATATGCTTTGGCAGCATATCCTTAAACTAAATTATTTAGGCTACACAGGTTACATAAAAAGATTTCAATCTTGTTCTGGTGTCACAGACATCACTGCAATCCATTATTTTACTTTTACACTATTACGGGGAATAAGTTGAAATAAGGGCAATTTTACAGCATTCACGTCCAAGAAAGAAACAAAAAGAAGAATGGTTTATTTTTTTTATCCGTCTCTTAGCAGACTTCATTTTTCGTGCTCTAGTCTCATCCTAACACTAGCACGGGGCTCCATTATCTAGCCGAAGTTAAAAGTGATGGAAATTCAAGGATGTTAGGATTAATGCCAGAAAATTAATAGATTTTTGATAAGGATGTATCAGTAGGGGAGATTTCTTTTTATTATTAATGTCAAAAACATTAGAAACCTGACATTTAGGAGATAATAACATTTAAGTTCCAGGAAAAAGAAGGATCAACTTAGTATTTGCTCCATAGATCAAGGGCAACTTGATGAAAACGCAATGGAGATGGAAATCATTTCCACAGAAGCAGTGTACCATTATTGTTGGTGCTGTGAGACGGTCATGCAAAGAACAATATTCTAGAAAATGGGCGATTGTTTCGGCATGTTATTACCGAGGACATCTCTCGTCAAGCCATCTAATCATTCATGGAAAGTTTTCCGTCGGAGGCTATATATTTGCAATTATGAGTGGCCAACCGAAATCGGGAATGCATTTATGAATGTGATGACGCGAAGTAGAGATCAAAGAGAAACAGGAGTAATCTCTGAAAAGTTAATGCGAGTTTCGTGCATCTCCAATACCTCTCGGACTCACCGGGATTCCCTGGTATAGTTAAGAACGCTGGAAGAAAGGCGAAGGACAGCGAAGAAGAGCTCACAGGGGGGGGGGCGAGGGACGTAGGATGAAGGAAGACGGACGAGGAACCACAGAGAAAGGGAAAGATGAAGAACGAAAGACAAAGGGCGAGACGGTGGGACAAAGCACAAGGGGTAAATGACAAGGGACCAAAGGAGGACGAAAGACGAAGGCCGAGGAACGTGGGAAGATTTGGGAAGGTCGTCGGTGGAAGGGCGAGGAATGTATAACAAAGGGCGATAGGAGAGGGATGCTGGACGAGAGGATACGGACGTAGAACGAGGGACGTAGGACAAAAGGTGAGGAACGTGGAACAAAAGGCGAGGAACGTGGGACAAAAGGCGAGGAACATGGGACAAAAGGCGAGGAACGTGGGACAAAAGGCGAGGAACGTGGGACAAAAGGCGGGGAACGTGGGACAAAAGGCGAGGAACGTGGGACAAAAGGCGAGGAACGTGGGACAAAAGGCGAGGAACGTGGGACAAGAGACAGGGAACGTGGGACAAAAGGCGGGGAACGTTGGACAAAAGGCGGGGAACGTTGGACAAAAAGCGGGGAACGTGGGACAAAAAGCGAGGAACGTGGGACAAAAAGCGAGGAACGTGGCACAAAAGGCGAGGAACGTGGGACAAAAGGCGAGGAACGTGGGACAAGAGGCGAGGAACGTGGGACAAGAGGCGAGGAACGTGGGACAAAAGGCGGGGAACGTGGGACAAAAAGCGAGGAACGTGGGACAAAAAGCGAGGAACGTGGGACAATAGGCGAGGAACGTGGGGCAATAGGCGAGGAACGTAGGACAAAAAGCGGGGAACGTGGGAGAAAAGGCGAGGAACGTGGGACAAAAGGCGAGGAACGTGGACGAAGGGCGGGGGACGCGAGATGAAGGGCGAGGAACGTCGGTCGCAGAGCGAGGGGTGGGAGACGAGGGCGCCCGTTGCCGTGACTTACCTGAATGTCGGAGGACACGGTGAGCGCGACGTCGCCCAGCTTCCCGCCGCCACCGCCGCCACCGGCGTCTGATGCAAACGAGCCGAGGAACTCCTCCATCAGCTCCTCCGCCTGCAACAGACAAAGTGTAAATTTTCTCTCGCCTGCGCTCACAACCCTCCTTCCATGTTAAACGCATTTTATGAAGATTGAAAATCCGCTAGGGTTCGGCATGTTCATTAAAAGCAATGTGCAGGATTGAGAAGTTCGTTCCCTGCGTAACGAAAATAAAAGCGAGTTGAAAACGCCTAACAAAGTCTGCGCCCAGCTCCCGAGCCCTAGTCATAATCATAGCAATAGTTCTAGAAACAGTCCTCACTTTCGTCCATGCCGACATATGCCAGGACATTTGCGTTCGTACGTCCATTTAGACTCTCGGTAAAAGATTTTCTGCATCAACTTCCACACCAACATTGCTACGATGCGCAGTTGGAAAAAACGCTTCCGGCAGCGGTGAAAAACTGTGCCAGAGACAGGCGGACGTCCGTGGTTGGGTTTCATTACCATAAATGAAGCCTCTGCTGCAGCGATTTGAGTGTTCCGAAGCTCACAACGAGACAGTATGAACATCACGAATAGTGCAATGCGCAAAACAACGACGAAATCTCCTAGTTTGGCATCTCCTATGCAGAGAAACGATTTAATCATGAGTAGGAAGGAATAGACCGCTTTGCTACGAAGACAGTTGCCGTAAATGCAAAGAATTTACCTAAAAAATGTTATATTGTCAAGAATCGAGAAACAAAAAAATGGGATTTTCTACGTGCCACTTTTTTACCCTATTTACCTAGTAGGTCCGGGAACTTAATATTTACAATTTAACTATTCCAAACTTTCAAGTAAAAAAATTTCCTAACTATGACTAAAAAATTCTGAAGAAAAATATAACAGTTAATTCTGTGTGCTTCACAAGATATCTATTACTTTAGATAGTGAAGTAATTAAACTTTTAAGATCCAGGAGGCGAGCGGGGAACAGGTCACGTAGATGTCTTATTGTTTTTTTCTCTCGAAAACTCTGCACCGTAGCGAAAAAGTGGTTCTATTTGAAAGGAAAGCTCACACTGTTTAAATATTTAGAAAAAGAAATGTGTTGATGCGGTTGGCTGTTTTCCTTATTGATCGTCCTTCCTTTTTTCGTGAACATGGTTGGCAACCCTAAGCACTGGCGTTCGGTAGATCAAGTTCTGTCGCAGCCACGGAGATTTTATGAGCCCGCCGAGCAAATGTCACATGTGTAACTACTACTACCTGTTGCTACAACTAACACTGTAGCGAAGACGTTCATACATGGCTTCTTACCCGTCTAGGAGTTGATATCGGAACAACTTTCACCTCCACAGGGTGGGAAAACTACTGGCAGTTCAGATACCGCTCATAGAACTTCAGAATATGGCGTTCACGGACCGGTATTCTGCAGAATATCAGTAACAAACGAGGGTTTCGTTCGTGATAGATTAACTCGTGGAGTTGTGGTCTCACGCTCCTGTTTACCCAGACGGGTAAAACTGTAGAGCTAAATTGTTGCTTATCCCGAAATGTATTGGCAACTTTGGGAATGGAAAGCCCTTCATTGAAGCCTGCAAGCCAGACCCCTATGCACACCCTCTTACACTTTTTTCTTTTAACAGTAATAAAATGTAAAAACTGTATGTAACGTATGGAGGAGAAGTATAATGGGTACATTTTGTTCAGCTATCACCTATTTGATTTATTTGGTCCAAAAAACAGTAAAACACTATACATGACGTATGTGGGAGAAGATTATCTGCGCACGTTTTCTTGAGTACCAGAAACCCTTCCCAACATTTTAACGATAGTTGAAAGATTAATGAAAGTTAAAAAATAATAATAATTATTATTATTAATATAATAATATTTTTAAAAGCGCGAGATTAGCAACATTTGAAAAACTTAGACATTTTCAAGTTATAGACAACTTATTTGCAACGGTAAACGAACTGCAGATTTTATTTTTCTAAAATGCTAACAATATACACTAACTCACTCTCAGCTCTACTGCTACACTACAAGCAAAAAGAGAGCTCAACAAAACGAGAGCATAGTGAAGCTTCATTTATGTCCAGAAGCAAAACAAGGGGCCATCTCAGCATTTGCTCAATGGATCAGGGAAACGGGACAAAAGGCTGATAGGTCATTGACCCGGAAGCTCAAGTACATCATTTGTTACAGGCATATTAAGTCTTTAAAAAATATACAATACAAATGTAAACTAATTCATTATACATCATTGTTTTGTTAAAATAAATATTTTTCTTTTTGATGATCAGTGTAGTCTCCAATTGTATAGAAACACTTATGCAGCAGAAAAGATTTCACTTTTAACTTCAATTTGTGTACCGACATTAATTGTTTATCATCATCTGGCAATACTTGTAAAGTAACGTACATGCATTGTATGTGGCTTTCTTTCAGTGAGCTGTTGAAACCGATACTTGATAAACGTGATTTCTACGACATGTGTAGTAATTATAAATATCAGTATTGCATGAAAATATGTTCCCACCGTTAAGTCAGTTTTGACAAATATTACAGATTCGTAAATAAATATGCAAGGCAATATTAAGATTCCATGCTCAATGAAAAGAGGCTTCCAGAGATCACGCGAATGGCATTTTTTTCCATTATTCGAATAATTTTCTTTTGTAATCTAAAGGTATGTGTACTACAAGATCAGCCCGCCATATCTCAGACGGGAATGTATTTCTATAACAGTTGAGTTATGAATAAATTGTGCTAATAAGAGGGGGTTGGCAAGATTTGAAAACTAAAAATGTACGCTCGCATGTAATAGACCCTTCCTCCTCCCCTAGCGAATTAGTCGACCCAGAATATTATGCCATATTTCAAGCGGGAATGTACTTATATAAGTACTTGTACATGTACTTGTATAATAGTTGAACTATGAATAAATGTGCCAACAAAAGGGGTTGGCAACATTTGAAAACTAAAATGTACGCTTACGGGTAATAAACCCTTCCCCCCTCCCCTAGCGATTTAGTCGAGCGGGTCGGGTACAGTTTCTGACGTAATATCTCTATGATAAGTCCAAGCGTGCGATTACAAATGACGTCGGGGCGATGAACTAGGGAAGTCGCTTTATCGAAGGAGCCTCCGCGTCGATAAAGCCTTGACCGACAACAACCCGCATGTGCAGGCACTTCGGCTGCGAAGGAGGCAGCCTGGTCGAAACGTTCCACATATTCTTTCGAACTAATCTGCTAAACGGGTAACATTAAAACATACACAGGAAACAGTAATCTTTCACGAGGCTTACGTTGGTCTGTATTCTATGAACTTAGCCATCGGGAAGTCGAAGTTAGTGTGATAAATGGCCTAGATGTGCCATGAACCGATTTAGCATTGGATGGCCCATAACGCCAGCAGCGGAGCAGTTTGTATCTGTGTCAGAGACGATTTCATGAAAAAGGAAAAAGGCAACTGTCTAGGACAGCAAAACAAAGAGGGTATTAAAGATTTGGGCAAAAAATGATTTTTTTAAGAAAGCTGATTCCAGATATTTTGAAACTGCTAAGCGTTAATATTTAATACGAAAAAAGTGTACGAAAAAAGGAATTTCCATATTACTAATTTCCAATGCGCACAGAAATCGAAAAAAAAAAAAAAAAAAAAAAAAAATTATGCAGCCCCCGGCCATATGATATGCAAGCCTCGGCCACCATGTCTATAGTTTCGTTAGATACCTTAATTAGTTATAAAATTTGCACTGTATTTCCACGCTGACTTCTTTCCTGTTGAAGGCAATGTGGTTTGGTAGTATTTATCCTAGTCTCTGGATAACTGAGGATTGCTTACTTCCACAAATTACTGCCTTTCAAAAGAATTCTGACAGACCTGGGGTGTCGTTCTGCATTTCTGTAAGAATTGCACAAAACGCGAGTTGTGTCTTCTGTCTTCGTCACGACGTTGGTAAGCAATTTCTCACGCCTGTCCTTGGAGACATCTGCCGGACACAGATCTCTCCGTCGAGGTCATACTACTCAACAGTCTTCTTGGGTGCAAATACGTACAATTCAACTCTTCGATAGCGGAGAGTAGAATAACCTTCTCTTTGTATAACCGCACGCATGAACACCAAGAGGGAGCTTTCTAACTTGTAATGTCGAAATATAATTTCTAACATATCTTGGTTTTGCGGCACGATGCAGGGTAATTCATCATACAGTAACAGATTTCACCGTATCAACTACGAACATATTTTCAAAGTTATTTAACGAGTATTTAAGAAGCACAAAATATGACCAAGTAGATGGTCCGAGTTTACAATATCACAGTTTCTCACTCCCGCCCATTTTATATCAAAACTATTTATTAATACAGATTAATAACAGCTCTGTGCGAATGAGAAAGAGGAGGGTACAGGGAAAGACAAAAATATTTCAAATTATCTTTACATTACATTTCATCTCTTAGCAATGTTCAGTACCCACTGAGCTTTCTAACTTCATTCATCACACAGCAAATCAGCAGCGAGAGCTCCAAGAAGACTAAATTAAGTGCTGACCCGCATTCCTAACTTAACTAAACTCTATTTATATATTCTATTATATTATATAATAAATTTTCAGAAAACGCCGATGTCTATAACTATAACACTCGACGTAGTAATCATGTCCATTAGGTGACAGTATCAACAGCTCATTACAAAAAATTCGCATACATGTACATTATTTTACAATACTTTGCCAGATGACATTTAATGATTAAATTCGATAGAAAAGTTTAAGTCCCAAGTAAAATCGTTTCTGCTGCATAAATGTTTCTATACAATTACAGACTATAATGAGCATAAAAAATATTCAAAATTATTCAAATTATCGTCCTCCATGTTGTCGCGGCTGGAAGTATTTTTCCTTGACGAAGGATATAATGAGGGATAAGAGCCCAAATTTATTGTTGATTTGTTCTTCAAAATAGATATTACATCGGAGTGAATACTTTGTTAACAATCCTTGCAAAAACGCTCATTTCTTTCTGTATTCAAAATTCAATTAGTGTATGGCTTAGGAATGGGATTACAGAATTTTGAAAACTTGCACAGAATTCACTTCTCCCCATAGCTCGTCACACGCAGTTTTTAGCTGTTTTTGACGTAAAATAAATAAACAAACAAACTACTTTTTCATTTTTTGCCGTTTCGGGCCACTTACAAGACACGATGCCCTAAAGGTACTGAAACAATGACTTACTATTTACATTTCTGACGTACACTTGCTGGGAAAAAGCGACTAAATCCATCTCCGCGATTACAACTATTCATTTCAAACCATTCTTACATTTATACGAAAACCTCTTATGTATGTTTGTGTATGTGTGAGTGAGAGAGGGAGAAGGAGAGGGCACTTGTTTTCACTGTAAACAAACTGCAACATAATAATAATAATAATAATAATAATAATAATAATAATAATAATAATAATAATAATAATAATAATAATAAATATGAAATGGTAAGCACAAACACCCATATATTCACGAGCGAGGTGGAGCACAAACACACTACCCTTTGAAACGAGATAGTAGGTAACCCATTCCCATCTTAGCGATCTGGCCTATCCAAGTTTGCCACATTTCCACTGCTGCTTCTTTTGTTAATTTTGAAAAAGGATGAAAGGACGTAGTCTGCCCATTGCATTTGAGCCAATTAGCATTTAGTCAATTGTGTCCAAGTTCCAGGCAGAAAATTTCGGGGGGGGGGGCGCAATTGATGTTAAAAGGATGGTGGTTCAAAAGTACATGAAAAAAGATAATCGTACGTCTTTCTTTCAATGTTGGATCATCCAACATTGCTACACCCTTAACTAAATTCATTTTGTAAAAGTGTATCAGGAATATTATTGATTATCTACATACTTTAATGGAAGCCGGAATGGCCTACTCGCCAATGCTACTGTCAGGAATATTTTCTCAGAAACTATTTAATTTACAGATTTGAAATTTTATGTGTATAGATTCATTAGTTATAAGTAATTTACCGTCGTTTTTAAAAAATATTATTAGTTTTAAAAATATAAATATTTGTCCATATTTGTCCAGCCACGCCCACTTCCACGTTACATAAACTTCAAAATTAAAAAAAAATACTTAAGGATGACATATTAAGATCAAACTTGGTTTATTTAACATAAAGTAATTCATAATTCAAAAAAGTAAAAAAATACATTTTAATAATTTTTGCTCATTGTGGCTCCCCTTAAAGATCTAATCCATCAATATTACTATTTACATCTTTTCCATCAATATTACTCATACGACTCACTGTTACGGCCATATAAAGGGATGCAAGCTTCACTGGGCACAGGACGCATAATGCTGTAGATCTTGGCTACATATATTACAGGGCATTCTCATTCGGTGAGAGAATTTTCGCCCGACTTTCACGGATCCAGATATGACATCAACCCCATGAGCAGTGTGAACAACGATTCAGTGAGTGAATAACTCTCACAATGACCTACAGTACCTACCGTTCAAAAGTTTACACATGAAAATTCATCATGTCTTCCAACTCCCAAACGTTTGGCTCTATACTACTGTGTAGTTTTCCTATCACCGCTACTCTTCAAAGTTTCAAAGAAACGGGTTTTAGAATAATGGGTTTTGGAAGACGCTATAAGAATTACATAAGATCACTGATTAACATCAAGTATGTTGAGTTCCGTGTTTATATACACTAGAAGATTAGTACAAGTAATCAGAGGAAGGTAAGATAGGTTTCTCTTCGGTAAAGTTTACTTTTCACGGGTTATCAGCTGATTCACCGGGGTCAAAGGCAGATGACTGGGCTCAAGGCTTGTAAGCCAATACATGCTTCTACTAAACTTTTGAGATAATGACCCCTGACATTAATCACACATCATCCTCCCCCACCGTGACAAAGCCGCGCAACAGAGATCGCACGGCGCGATTTTTTTAAAATAAATTATTTATTTTTCATTTGGAAATACATGGTTCAGTTTATATTCACTTTTTCATATGTATTGAATGATTTACGTCTATTCTTATTTGCTAATCTAAAAAACTCACTCCAGGAAGGGGTAAGAAGCTACAATCTGCTGCGGTCCTGTTAACAATTGTTCGAGAATATGTTTAGAAAGACGTTAAAAGGGTATGGGTCTTTTATTCACGGTGTAGTAGAGTCTGTTGAGGCGAGGTCGTAACTCGCCGCGGTGAGGGAGCAACCCCTGCTGATCTGAACCATCGGGATACCTGGTCAGTTTTTTGATGCTGATCTGAGTTATCGTGATCAAGCGTGGGGAGGGGGCGGGAACGCCCCCTGGGAGGGGGAAGAGACTATAGGACTAAAGTCCCTCCTGGAATAAAAATAAAAATTCTTCATGTTGGATGATCAGTTCATGGCAGTATTTTAGTAGTAATTAAGTTTATGTTGTCTGAAATATTAAAAGAACAACTTACATTTACAGTCTACACATAACAGAAATAAAACACTACGTGTTCTTTCAGACCTCGCCAAAATGAATGTGCGTCAAAATGTCCTATCTATGTTTCACTAAATGTTACAAAAATAAGTCTCCATCAGCTCAGTCTTGGAGGAGGGGTCGAATGTTCCTGGGTCAAATGTTCCCTCATTGAGCACACCGCGAAAGATGATTCTGGCTACGACCAGTGATAAAGCCTGAGGAGAGAGAAGGTACGAGTAGATAACATCTCATTGAAGTTCTATGGGTTGTATAAGAAAGAACGAATATCCACGGGAATCCAGATTTAAATTAACGTAACGAAATTATAATTTCAGTTACAACCAAACATAATCGAATGCTTTGTCTAGCCGTTATTGAAAATTCCTCTTACACAGGGCTCATAGCAGGCGGACCCTAACTATTTATTGTCTATACTAGTGGAAGATGCACGTCTTCAGTACTACATAGAAAGGTGAACATGGAGACGATGAGGAACAAAAGTCCATTAAGTTAATTAATAATGGAGAAATGTAATTATCTCATCCGAAAATGTTTAATCCTGATACATGATTAGCTGAAAACGCATTATACGAATATTTTGTATTGAAGTTAATACATTTTGGTCTATTGTTTTCCACACATGTTTTTAACCCCTCTCTTTCTCTATAACACGCAAAGGAACGTTGACGGTTCTGTATCATTTTTAAGATAGCTGAAAAATAAAAATTAAGAATTTGGGGTCCATTTTGTTTTCCATTGTACATTTGATTGTTTTAAGATTTCAGAGATCAAATAATTAAAAAAAAATATTTTTCTCTATTTGTTTATAAATAATTGGTAACAATGCAGGTTTATAATTCAGGCATAACTCTACAACAAATTGATATATTTTGTTAATTCTTTTTTTAATTAATCATAATTGTATATTCTAGTGAATTAACTAGAATGGTAAAAGTACTATGGAAACTAAAGAGAAAGGATTTGATTATTTAAGAAAAAAATAGTTTATAAATTGATATTGGACATTTCAGTTCATATAATTGAAATTTTTAGTGACATTAACTATTGCAGTTCATTCACTAGAGCAAATCATGGGTTACATGATGCAAAAATAATTATCTTTTATAATTGATGATGTTTGACATGCATGGATATGCCGAAAATCCCCAATTCGGGAAAATGCATCTGACGCTCACTCACTAAGGGCTTGACAGTTGTCACTCGCTTGGGAAAAAAAATGCTCAAAAACTACGAAACGCAGCGAGAAACAGTTTGAATGATTTAAAAGAGAATAAAACAGCAACGACCCAATAAAAATTGACAAACATGAAATTTCACGATTTTCATCATTTTGAGGTAAACAGCTACCTTAAGAAACTATAGACTCAAAGCTACGTGTAAGCAACAGCAGGATAGCCAATTACTCTCATTCAATCATCACATAGAATTAAGACGAAAAAATTGAAGTCAGCAGCTAACAATATTAAGGTAACAACAGACGCACATGCAACCCGCTGCACACGTCGCAAGCAACACAGAACACACGCTTATGATACGTAAATCAGAAACTATGGACCCTACATAAAATCACGTTTTCGTGCCACACTAGTTATTTCAATGACGTAATCTGCATTTTGAGAGTATCTACAACATTTTTGGAGGGTGCCACCACTTAGCAGCAAGGCTCTGCAGGACTACGACCGGGACAACCTACGGTTCTAATCCCGACGGCGGCGGATTTTCGTCTCGCTACAGAGATAGGTCGAATTCCGCCACTGACTGATGGAGCACCCTAGCGACCGGCTGCTCTGATCGGCGTTTTCCGTAGTTTCTCTGATACTTTCCCAGGCCAATGAAGGAGCAGTGCCCGCGCGCGACCTTTCCTTCCTCTTCTTTGGCCTATCCTCTCCCCGTTCACATACACACACACACACTTAGATTGACTACACTTCCACACAAGTCGAGAGACCTGTCGGAAGCTAAGTGTGTCTCCCGGTTGGGGCACCCCGCTCAGAGAGATACCAGGAGGTGGAATTTCTCCGCAAGACATCAAGCAAGGAGAAATATACCATCTCCAGGCAAAAAAACATTCACTACATTAACAGGTCTAATAACCATACCAGTTGACGTGCCCGCCTGGTCTCTCGGCATGTGAGGTAATGTAGTGCGTGTAAGTATGTGTGTTGTGTGTGTAAGTAAGGGAGTGACGATAGGACAAGGAAGAGGAAGGAATGATCTCTTCGGGTACTGCTCCAGTATTCGCACGGTGTTGATCGGAGAAACCACAGAAAACTACCGATCAGAGTAGCCGGCCGGTAGAATTCTCCTCCAGAGAGCAGCTGAATTCGACCTAGCTTTGTAGCTAGGGTAGAAAATACAGCCACTCTCGGGACTCAAACGCGAGGACCTTCCCGTCACACGCTGCAGCGGCAATTGTCACTGAGACGGTTGGGCGTTCGTCCAGGAGGAGCATCACCCCGAGGGCGGCGGCGGCGGCGGCGGCGGCGGCGATGGCGCGGCGTCTCGCGGCCCTGACGCGGCGCACCTCCACCCGCCCGCCCGCCCGCCCGCCGCCCGCCAACTGGGCTAATAGGCGCAGGAGGCCGTCAATGGCCAATAAGCTCGAAGACTTCCAATCGAATACAACCGCCGGCGCCTAGCTTCCGATCGACAGTCCGCCTCACCGTCACACATGGAGACGTGATTGACATATCGCAGCTCGTTGCGTTTGAAATTTCTTCCGCCAAAACGCAGAGTACACATGGAATGAAAGTGTGTGCATAATATTGAATTATAGGGTAGTGTAAACTGTGAGGAGATTGTTGTAATTGCGGAGTCAGACAATGCTGCTGCCGTCGGGTTTTCCAGAACATTAAAGATTGATGATGGTGAGAATGTTATACGATGGAAGTAACAAGAGTAAAAATGCACAACCCTAAGGAAAACAGTTTTAATCATATTATAAATGCAATTTGCAAAAAAAAAAAAAAAAATCTCAAAAACAGCTTCAATTGTTGTTTTAATTTTCTCCTCGCAGACATTAAAGAACGGTAAGCAATTGATGCCAATCTCATTTCTGTGTTTCCAAAGATTATAAAAAGTTTACATCCCAAAACTACAAATTTGAAGGATATAAATTTTTGTCTTCAATGGGACCTGTTCTGAAACATCAGATCCTAAAAAAAGGCCATGTACAACTTTTTGAAGAAACGAGTGTTTTTCGCATGACTTCTCCATGACGTTAATGCAAATTATTACAAAAATTCTCAACAAGGCTCGAAATGTTTTCCTTAGCCTTTTCCCCACGCAGAGAACAAGGAACACCTAAAAGAATGGCGCACCTTTCATTCTCGTTGAACATTCTGAATTTTCGAAAATAGCAAAAGTTAGAAATAATACGAAAAAGTACGCCCTGTCGTAACAACAGTACTTGGTATAATTCTTTTATAATGTTCTTAGGGCCATTCTGACCTTACTGTACTAAGAAAGCACCTTTCGTACTTTATCTGTTACATTAACGTTCACTCTATATATCGCCGCGGCATAGTAGTCGAAGACATTAATCTGAATTAGAGTAATGACACCAACATTTTGATTTAGTTTCATTTTCGCCCAAGAACAGTAAAAACTGTAGGTGACGTATGGAAGAGGATTTTTTTCTCTTCTTTCAATTCAAAAGAATACTGAAACTTTATTGACACCGGAATTGCAATAATGTAATCATATAAATATTAAATGATCCGGTTCTTTTTCTAACATGTTTGGTCTCAAACATAATCAAAGGAGAAAAAAACAGCTTACTTTTTTCCAGCGAGTCAGTTTACTGAATTCAAAGTACGGGTCTTTGAAAGTAGTTCTATATGTAATAATCATTAAACATCGCCCTACAATTAACGCGTAAAAATTAAATCTTTAACGTATCAACATTCTGAGATTCAATTTTCCACGTCGAAATATGTACTACCTTATTTCCGACAGCTGATAATTATAGAAAGTTCTCCCTCCCTTGTCATACATTATAAAAAAATTAAAACATTCAAATATAGATTTTTCTCTATTTCTATATAAATAAATAATACTTATCAATGAAAGAATTAATTCACGAACGCTGGAGTTTGTATAACAGAAGATGCCGTGTTAAGAGCGTTGCGGGGTTTGAAGTCCGAACTAATGCTTCATCATAGAATGCATGTGGGGGAGGTGGCGAGCGGGGGCGGAGTGCGGGACGCGCTGGCTCCTGAGCAGAGGCCCGTCCCGCGCCTCAAGAACCACGCGCAGGCGAAAACCTTTGCCCTCGCGATTTGCTTTCGTATTCGGAGAGCGACCGAGCGGAAATACGCGTGTTAACTTAATTACTGCTTTCGAAAGCTTGTTGACCAAACGCAACGTACGTGAGGAGCCCATTAGGGAATAAAATGCTACAAGAAAGAGCTCGTGCGTGAATGGAGGCGGGGCTTGTGCTTCTCACTTCGACTGTGCGAATGAGGAAAGAGGAGAAGGATGCGGCGTGGAGTGGCGCAGCTGGGGGGGGGGGCATGGCCGGGCGGGGCGGGGAGCGTGGTGGTTAGGATCGGGACGGTCACGGGGCGGCACGGAGGCATGGCAGAACGGTTGCGGGGTGTGTGGGGATGGGGTGGGGGCGAGGCGGGGAATGACGGTGGCAGGGTAGGGTGGAGCGGTAGCATGATGAGGCGGGACGGGACGGGACGGGACGGGACGGGACGGGACGGGACGAGGCGGGATGAGGTGTGACGGGTCATTAGGAGGGAGGGTGGCGGGACGAGGAAGAACGGGGAAGGCGCTTCTGTGGTGTAACGGTTAGCATATCGGACTGTTATACTATAGTTAGCGGACTCAAATCCGATCGTACCCGTCGATTTTTAAGGGCGAAAATATCATTCGTACGCATTGTTTCGGAGATCGGGTAAAGCCGGTTGTCCCATGTTGTCCCCGTAAGGCGGGAACACGATCACCCAGATCCTATGTTTCACGGTGCAACTCGCATAGTTAGCTTCAAGGTGGAGGCAGTGAGTAGCCACATGCCAAACCCCGTGTTGCTAGGCATGCACGATAATCCACCAATTGGGCCCCTGGCGCTGACCTTTAAGTTGAATCGGGTGAAGGACATTCTTAGGAATGCTCCGAATCCCACATATAGACGTCTAGACGGGAACAACGAAACCCCTCGCCAGGCTGCCTAGGTTCTGGCGGCACTCATGTCAATAGCCCCATGGTGGAGACAGTGAGGAGACAAGAAGGGGGCACCGAGCCGCCCGGACCTTACTTGGGGTGGCCCCGTCTTTGGCTCTTGGTTTCGTCGTGAGAGTGGCCCTATACACTGGGCAAAAGGGAGGGACTTGTTCCCGGCGCATGTGAGTAGCCATTGCTAGGTCTCTGGTACTAGCCTAGGTGCTCTGAGCTGACAGGGCGGCTCGACCCAGGCATTGTATGGGGAGGTTGCAGTGAGGGCAAAATGCGTTCCGGCGGGATCCGGGTACCAGCCCGTCGACGTACTTGTGCATCGACGGGGGGTGAGGATAAAAGCGAAAAGCTTATGTGCCCACCCCCGGGGTTCACGCCCCCTGGTAGAACAAGGAATTGTCTGGGGCGGTAGTCCTCGCAGGATCGAAACTGTCCCATGCAGATTTACTACATGTAATCTCCATATCGTCAAGCCTAAAAGAAGTCTCGGAGCTAAATTCTAATTTCGTTGTCCGAGTGATACCTTATTTTGCTGCTAGTGAAAAAGAATATTGCGAAATATGCGTAGTAAGGAGGAAGACCAGGCCTGATGGTGTGAGCCTCGCCACGTAAAATAAGGCATCATTGACTTGAATTGAGGGGCGGGACGGAGCTTGACGGTGGCTGGGCGATGGCGAAGCAGACCGGTAGAGGAGTAAATGTTAACCAACAGCTAAAGAAAATGCATAAATAGATCACGTGTGAAATGCGCTGTATATTGGGCGATTCAAAAAGTTGTTCTTGTTAAGGTCTTTGGGCTAATTTAGCGCAGCAGAAACATCACCACTTAATACGGTCAAATCGACTCGCATTTTTTTAATCGCTTCGTTCACGCGTTTTGACTCGCTCGCTTTGATTCGACATTTTTGACTCCACCCACTTTGTTCACGCATTTTTAAGTCGACAGCAAGGCTTCGGAGTTCGCGATCAACATGTCACATAGAGTCCTGTGAACACGAACTTTCCAGCGCCTTTTATCCAAAAAATACAGATACGACCTATCATGATTCACTTTCATAACTACTCCTGATGGGTTTAAAGTTAAATACACGCGCATTCTATAAGAGTTATATTTACACATTTGCTTTTGTTGTTTGTCAAAAATACTCGCGACTGGTGGTGGCAGTAGGGCGGTAGAGGTGGCGGGGTACTGGCACATCCAGACGGTGGCGTAGGTAATTGAACAGCACGAAGGAAAGAGTTGCGTAAAATTGAAGTGATGAAAGAAGGAACACGTATGAAAGGGACGAAACGACGCGGAAGGAAAAAAATCAAGATTTGCGCTCTGCCCTAGAAAATTCTGTTTGTTAGGTTGGTATTTGCGGGGAAGCGGAGGTAAAGTGTACTTTCATGCGAGTTAGGCTCACGCGCGCGGTTGCGAGCGGCGGTATGTGACAAATGCGCCACTCGTTAAACTCTTTGACTGAGGTACACATGTCACCATCACTCAAATTTTTCTCAGCTGCCAGTCTCAAGTGCTTTAGTGAACTGCTCACTCAAATTCTATCATGCATTTTCGCACCGCATTATTCATTTCTGCTCATTCGTAATCAAGGTAAGTAAACCCTTGAGTGCTATTATTGATCAATAAATATAGACTGAACAGAATAATGCGCCTTTTTACCTTACAACAAGGCCTGCCTTATTACATGTTTTAGTTTGATAGCAACACTCTTCAAGTTTGGCAGAAATTTCGAAAACAGTACGTTAAAACGTTTCCTCGGCGTATCACCTCCACGTCCGCGTATATTTATTGCGAAAAAACAATAAACGGAAATGAAGTATTGTGTTAAAAGACTTTAACAGTGGAACTTCGACTCGGTACTTCTGATGCACTGAGGGTAATTAAAGTGTACAACTGGCTCAGATTGATTGATTGTTAGTGATTCCGGATCAACTAACGAGGTCATTCGTTCCGTAAGTGTAGTGTATGTCCATTGGGATGTGACGGTGATCTCCCCTTCTGGATGGCGAGGTCCGGCACCGACCTACTGTCAACTAGTGGGGTTTTCCCCCAAAATAGGTATCGCCCACCAGCGGGACACCGCCCCTGCCGGGACACTCTAAGCCCCCGACCGGTCTCCCGGCATGTGTGGTAGAGTAGTGCATGTGTAAGAGGTGAGGATAGGACAAGGAAAAGGAAGGAAAGATCGCACGCGTTCCGTAGCCCATTGTTAGGGTACTGCTCCGTCATTCGCCTAGTGTTGATTGGTGAAACCACGGGAAACTACTGATCCGAGCAGCCGGCCAATAGAATTTTCCTCCAGACAGCGATTGAATTCGACCTAGCTAACGAGCTAGTGATGAAAATCCTGCCGCCGTCGGGACTCGAACGTAGGACCTCCCGGTTAGAGGCACTGCAGTGACATCAGTTGATGCACTGAGCCACCTCTTCCGGTACAATTGGCTTAGGAATATCTGTAGGGCATAAAACGTTCCTGTTCCGTAAGCATTATTAAGAAAAAACCTCGATTCACAGATTCAAAAAAATTAGAGCAACTTTTAGAAATAAACAAGTTGCGAAGATATTCCAAGTACAAATTGCGAAGATATTCCAAGAAATATGCCTTCTATAACGTCTAATAAAATCCATATCTTGCAACTCAACGAGATAGTCGTAAAATTGAGAAACGTTACAAAACGATCACTAGTGGAAAGAAAAAAAATCAGTAGCAATGTCACTAAAAATTAGCTCCAAATGATACAGGGCACATATAAAACCCAACCGGTATATTCAATTAAGTAATGCTTTAAAATCAGTCCTCCTTAGCAGGAAATATACGAAATTCAGCCAAGATTTAGGAGAGTGGTTATTACGAAAGGTTTTATGTTTGCTTAAATTATTAAGAGAGTAAAAATTAAAAAACATGTCAGAAGCTTCAGATAACCACTAACCACTCTTCCTGATATAGTGCTGTCGTCGGTAACCATTCTATCTGAGATGCAGCAGACGCTACAGCGGAAGATATTTTATTTGAAAGATATCTATGATGTGAATTAAGTAAAAGAAAAACGGTTCGGGTTAGAAAAATCTAACACTTTCGAACTGCACTTGCCGCAAGCAACGAGTCTCACTTTACGTTAAAGACAACGGAACTATACGACTGAAAAACGTTTCAGACGGGTATTTCTTCCATGAAGTATGAAAGAAAAGAGTCTCACATTATCTTTGTCACGTCAATCAAAGTGCTCAGAAAGTTTCGAAATAAATATTTTGGAAAAATAAAAATCTTTAGGAAGCTCAAAATAGAAGTACTACTCATAAATTAAGGGAAACAAAAATTCTCATCATGACCCACTGCCATAAATATAAATATTACAATGATATACGCTAATATTTTCATAAATCACAAAACTATTATCCTTATTATTAGAAAGTTTCTCAGTACAGTGTCTCATAATTGACTTCCTCTCGTAACAACTACGAACACATGGAATTTGACGTACGAGAATAATTTTTCTATATCCATAACACGGGTTATGAACATCCGTCATGGCTTTTGGCAGGCCAAAGACGCCAGATAATAGCCCTACTTCCACAGAAGTATTTTCACTCCTACGCTGTCCGCGAAACATACTTTCCAAACACGAAAATAAGTCCTAACGAAAGGCCCATGTAAATATGTCACAACACTCATTCGGGCGCAAAAGCAGTATTGAGTGGCCGGGGGAGGTGCCTCTCCGGGCCGCGCGCAAAGGCGTCTTCACTTAGCATTCGCGCCGTGCTCCTCGCTTCCTCCTGGCGCGCTGTTATGTCACCCGCTCGACACACCGGCGCGGGGCGGCGCGGGGCGGCGCGGGGCGGCGCGGGGCGGCGCGGGGCGGCGCGGGGCGGCGCGGGGCGGCGCGGGGCGGCGCGGGGCGGCGCGGGGCGGCGCGGGGCGGCGCGGGGCGGCGCGGGGCGGCGCGGGGCGGCGCCGGGCGGCGCGGGGCGGCGCGGGGCGGCGCGGGGCGGCGCGGGGCGGCGCGGGGCGGCGCGGGGCGGCGCGGGGCGGCGCGGGGCGGCGCGGGGCGGCGCGGGGCGGCGCGGGGCGGCGCGGGGCGGCAAGGGGCGGCGCGGGGAGGCAAGGGGCCCCACGCGGAACTCCCACGCGCGCCCGCGCCAGAGCCCGAGCCCGCCGCGGCCCGCTCCGGAGAATTCGCGAGGGCCCCGTGGTGAGAGCGCGGGGCGGGCACGGGAGCGAACGACGAGCAAAATCAGGAAGACAAATGCAGGGACGAATGTCTCATGCACACAAACAGCGAAGGCGACAGCGGCGAAAAATACACCTTTCCAAGGTTCATTAACCAGCGTCGGTGAGTCGGCGAGGAGGGTGGTATGTGACGGCTGGAGAGCGGGCAGGCCGAGGGGCGGGTATGCGCGGGAACCGAACCGGGTGCCGCCGGGCGGCAGCAGACGGGCCGCGTCGGAGCTGGGCTGGGCGGGGAGGGGCGGCGCGGGTTGGAGGGAAGCGGAGTTGTGCCGGGCGGGTCGGAGCGAGGCGAAGGTGGGCGGGGCAGCGGGGCGGACAAGGTGGAGCGCGGTGACAGCGGGGGGTCGGGTCGCGCCGCCGAGCAGCGCCTTGCGCAAGGGCCGGCACTCGCCAAAGCCGTCGCCGCGCCCCGGTTGCCATCGCGTGGCCGCACGTAACCCGCCTTACCGCCTTGGGCAACCGACAACCGGGACGGGCGCTGCCGCCGCCGAGGCCCCTCCACGCTGCCCGCCTCGCCCGCCGCCGTCGCCGCCGCCGCCGCCGCCAAGGCCGTGCCGGCCCCGATCCGCTGTGGCAGTGCTGGCGGCGGAGGGAGCGGTGGCGGCGGTGGCGTAGCGGGCCGGCGGAGCGGGCGGGTGGTAATCCCCAGATAGCGTCCGATAGAGCCCTGCGGCAACTGGGGCGGTACGCAGCGCCGGAGCGATAGCGCGTCCGCGCCAGCCCCCGGCAGCGCTGCCCGCCGCCCGCGCCGCACGAACACGGGCAGCCACTGGGGCCTGCGGCTTCACTGAATTGCAGACGCCTCTTATGCGTCTTCAACATCCACGCGCGAAACACACGTTCTAGACAACCTACCAGATGATTATTCAGGCTGTTCCTCGGGTTTTAGTTAGTTACATCGAGGTATACTTTAAATCTCGTTTGTGATTTTTTTATCTTTTAGTTTTGGGCAACATTCACGTGCATTCGCCTTCTCTTAAAAAATAAATAATTAAAATTTACAAATAGTCCAAAGGATGAAAGATAGTAAAACTGCAGGCAAAACTAGACTATTTGATGAATGTTTTGAATAATTTAATAAATTACGGTTAGAAATTAAAAATTGTGATAAAATTAAGGAATTTAAAGGAAAAATTATAAAATATATAAAAGTAAAAAAAAATGATTTTGTAAATAGTTAATAGCGTATTCCTCGAGATGATACGATGTACGTAAATATGTATGCATGTAACAAATAACCGAGCAGGCTAAATAATTGATATCAATCTCATTGACGTACACATTGTTCTTGCCCTCTTACATTTCACAGGAAAGCACCGTTTAGACTGTTCGCTCTACCCCCAAGGCCCGAACTCAGAAGCGCTGGCCGGGGGCTCGTGGGCCGGGGATCGGCGGGAACGCAGTGAGGGAGCTCGGGCTGCGTGCAAGATCGTTCCGCTGCCGCTGCAGCCTTCGAGCGCGTCCTCTGCGCGGGCGGCGCGGGGAGTACGCGTCTAATGCGAAAGAAAACAGTCGCCATTACATAAGGTGCCCGTCAACAGCGCCTCGAAGGCAGCGCGCGCTCCACATCGGATGGAGCGGAGCGAAGTAGGGACGAGGTGGAGTGAGGCAGGGACCAGGTGGGGGCCAGGACGATCCGGCGGTGCGGCGGGACGGAACGTGGGGCGGGAGGAGGCGGGGAGGCGTGCGACGTGTTGGGATGGTGCGAGGCGAGGCAGAACACGGCGGGGTGGGAAGGGCGAGGCAGAGCGAAGTGAGGCAGGTAAGAAGCGAAAGCGCAGCAAAGGCAAGAAATGGTGCGAGGAAGCATAATGGGACAAGTCAGTGCGGGACAGGGCAGAACGGGCCGGGGCAGGATGGGATAAGATGGCAGGGGAAGGGACAGGGTGGGTTTGGAGGGGCGGGACGGCGCGGGGTGGGGGTGGGGTGGGAAAGGGGAGGGTCGAGGTGGGGCAGGGCAACGCAGGACAGAGCGGGGCAGGTCAAGGAGGGACAGAACGGGGTGGGGAGGGGTGCGGCGGGGCGGGAAGGGGCGGGGCGGGGCAGAACGGGAAGGGGCGGGGGGCGGGGCGGGGGCGGAGGACGGGGGCGGGGGACGGGGGCGGGGGAGGGGCGGGGCGGGGGAGGGGCGGGGCGGGGGACGGGGCAGGACGGGACGAGGCGAGAGGGTACTTGACGGGGCGGGAAGGGACCGTGTGTCGGAGTGGTTGATGGTGGGACGAGTGGGCTGCCTCCCGCGCAACACTCCTCCCAGAAGACTCGCTCGCGACGGGGAAGGTGCGCACGCGAAATTAGCTGTTAACTGGCCGTTAGAGAAAAACTGCGTTTCACCAAACTTCAATGCTCGCCAATGCTTTAACCAAACTTCCGTTTAAGTTAAAGGGCTATATTAGCTCTGTTAGAAGCAGTTAACGCCTGATTAGGCAATGTTTTGGTTGTTAAACGAACATACCGATTTCTCGTCGGAGATAGTTCTCGAATTTTGAAATTGTAAGTGGGGACCCCCACGTTTTATTACAGATTCGGGTCTTGCAGCCAAATCTGGCAACGTTTATTTGTAATATTTTTCGTGATTGCTGCTCTCTAATATAACACACTTCACTTCACTTGGCTCAGCTGCGGACACACCCACTTAACAAATTGCGATAAACAATTCAATTTTTTCTTCATTCAAGTTTGTCACAAAGAAGTATACTTTTGATTGTATGCTAATTTACATAAACTATACCAGACTTCTAAAAAATATTACACATCTATTAAAAGTACTTATTTTATTGATTTATTTTTGATTTATTATTTTTAAGAAATTTTAATGTTATAAATTTTAGAATCCAGTTTCAAATAAAATGAAGATGACCACAGTCAAATAAAATGTCGTGTGGCTACTATCACGTAGGTTTCCTGAGGAAGTATATTCACTAGAGTTTTCTATTCACCACAGATTCTACAAGGATCCAGGACGTAATCATTTTGTACGTCCATGAAAGATGGCTCACTGACGATTACGAGATAACGGAAAACGTTGTGGAAATGGAACATATCTCAAGATATATGTTAATTTTTAAGTCTCGTTCAGTAACGTCTCATTAAATGCACGTGGGTGAAACAGGCCCTTCGGGCCATAGAAATAAATTATAAAGGAGTAAGCTAGACACCGAACGAGATCGACTGCTCTGTTGCGTCCTTACTGAGAGTAACTCGCACATGCACGAAAGCACGCACGTACTTTGACGGACACTGTGTTGGAACCTAGAGTTCTAGCAGTGCAGCAAATGATAAATGCCTTCTTCACACGTGCGATCCATCGATATCGTCAAGCACATGCCCGCATATTTAGGCGCCATGTTGAGTATTAAAATACATCTGTACGTATCTGAACACGTGTTACTTATCAGGACAACTCTGCGTGGATTTGTGTACTTCCATTATCAGTGTAGTACTGAGCAGACGTGTGAACATACTGGCAAGAGCCTGATCTGCACGGACTGCAGTCACTGTGGGAGACGGCTGCTCAAGGGTTGAGCGCGAGGCGCGACCCTGGCGGGGCGGAGCGGGGCGGGGCAGGGCGGGGCGGGGCGGGGCGGAGAGAAGCGTGGTGGGGGAGAGGGGAGTGGGCGGAACGGAACGGGCCGGGCCGGGACGGGGCGTGGGCGGTGGCGGTGGCGGTGGCGGTGGCGGTGGCGAGGCAGGGGTAGAGGGGCAGTGGGGTCGGAAGGGAATGCGTGGCGGCCAACTCTGCAGAACGGCCCATGGGAACGTCGTCGGCACCCATGGCCTCTTCCCCCTCCCCTCCTCCTCTTTCCCTTTCCGCTGGCAGAGACGTTTTAGATGGAGATGGCAGATACAGATAAACCCAAGGAATAAACACTCGCCATCATCACATGCCGTTTTCAATGCGATGTTTAACGAAGTATGAAGCCAACGATGAAGATGCTAGACGATAATTCGTAAGTTCGTAACTACTACTCTACTAACCAATGACCATACGACCTCACCAACAGGAAGTATTACATTTTGAAATACTGTTATTCTCACTACGCACACGATGTAATGCTTTTCTGACTACGTCTACTTTGGTATCAAAAATTCCCTGCCACTCTTTAATATGCAATCTGTAACCAGAGGCAATTATAACAAACACGCGTTAGATAAATTCCATGATAATATACGAAGTTTAAGTACATATTTGTTTTTAAAAGTTCTGATTATGTGCTAACATCCTTCACGAAGATAGCGCGGTAAGAAACCAAATGAACTAAACGTTATCACTGTGGATTCGAGTGAAGATAAAATCACCATTCCTATTACTTGAAAACACGTACTAAACTTCTTAATCCATCAATAATTTCAATTTCTACTATTTCTCATCGTAGAACGTAAAGGGAATTAATAACAGCAGTAATAATTGACTGCAACGATCACGAAACTATAAGCGTGCTAACAATTGTTTTTGTTGAATACAGTTACATCACATTTGCAAATAATTTAGGTTGGTTGATATTAGCGTATTTTATATTTTTTTTAAAAATCCGCGTTTTCTCTTTAACATTAAAGATGGTGGTTCTTAAAAAAGCTAAACTGGAATGTTAGTGGAGTGATGTATATTAGTAACTTTGTCAAGGGATGCAAGGTTTTTTGGTTTTATCCGAGCTTTGGTTGTGTTTATAATTTTACTATTTTTACTAGCGTAGTTAATAGTAGAATAACTGAATATACGAAATATGTTCTATTTGCTGTAGACCATTCGACGGAAAAAA
>BLKR01011179.1:0-37197 GCA_011170035.1 Teleogryllus occipitalis
ACCGAGCTCTGACCGCGCCCACCGCCCGGGCTCCTCCGCGCTCAGTCCCACACAGGACAAGATGGAGGCCCTCGTCACCGAGCTCTGACCGCGCCCACTGCCCGGGCTCCGCCGCGCTCAGTCCCACACAGGACAAGATGGAGGCCCCGTCACCGAGCTCTGACCGCGCCCTCTGCCCGGGCTCCTCCGCGCTCAGTCCCACACAGGACAAGATGGAGGCCCTCGTCACCGAGCTCTGACCGCGCCCACTGCCCGGGCTCCGCCGCGCTCAGTCCCACAGGACAAGATGGAGCCCCGTCACCGAGCTCTGACCGCGCCCTCTGCCCGGGCTCCTCCGCGCTCAGTCCCACACCGGACAAGATGGAGGCCCTCGTCACCGAGCTCTGACCGCGCCCACTGCCCGGGCTCCGCCGCGCTCAGTCCCACACAGGACAAGATGGAGGCCCCGTCACCGAGCTCTGACCGCGCCCACTGCCCGGGCTCCGCCGCGCTCAGTCCCACACAGGACAAGATGGAGGCCCCCGCCCCCGACCTCTGACCGCGCCCACTGCCCGGGCTCCGCCGCGCTCAGTCCCACACAGGACAAGATGGGCCCGTCACCGAGCTCTGACCGCGCCCACTGCCCGGGCTCCGCCGCGCTCAGTCCCACACAGGACAAGATGGAGGCCCCGTCACCGAGCTCTGACCGCGCCCTCTGCCCGGGCTCCTCCGCGCTCAGTCCCACACAGGACAAGATGGAGGCCCCGTCACCGAGCTCTGACCGCGCCCACTCCTGGGGCTCCTCCGGGGGCGCTGAGCCAGTCACGGGGGAAGGCGGTGTGCCCGTCACCGAGGTCTGGTGCCGTTTTCGCCCCGGGCGTCCTTCAAAGGAGCCGCGCCCAAGGCGGGGGAAGATGGATGCTTCTCACAGGAAGATTTGACCACTCTCCTCCGGTGTGGAAGTGCCCAACACGGGGCAACATAGAACCTCTTGGCACAGAGCCCTGACGCTCCCGGACACCTCCTCTGGCTCCGGTGCAGCAGCGCTCCAGGCGGGGCAAGATGGAAGCTTCTGGCGTGCAAAATTGACAACTCCCCGTCCTCGCGGCACCTTCGGTGAGGCAGCGACCCACTCGGGACAAAATAGAAGCTCTTGACCCTGAGCTCTGACCACCCACTCTCTCCCCACAAGAGTAAATAAATGTTCTCCAATGAAAAATACAATTTCTTTTTATTGTTTCCTCACATTTGAGTAGGGATGCCAAATGAATGTCGATGTTTTCAAATGAAGGAAGGTGCAAGGTACTGACCGGAAGCTCTGCCCACCCCACCCGCTCGCTCCCAGGCGTGTGGGGTTAACCTCTTTCCAGTGCCTCCTCCTAGAGCCCCTAGATAAGGGTGGCGTGCAACCTGAACGGTCGCCACAATTTATCATTTCACCCACCAGCCTCGCCAGACGACATTCAGGAGTTACGAAGAAATTACAAAATCGAAGGCGTCATGGAGAGTTTGCAGTATATTGTCAATGGTTATTGGTAGATTGGTGGTTTCCTACTCATTTACAAAACCGCACAGTTCACCCGGACATAAAATGGCGGAATCTGTGGCGCAAGGAAATGTGTTACTCTCTACATCCAGGGATTCCATCTCCCCCAGCTGGACAGCGCCCCTGCCGGGAGAAGGTGTAAGCTCCTACCGCGGAGCTCTGTCCATACACAACCTCCACACTACACTAAATAAATGCTCTCCAATAAAAATACCAATTCACTTTATTGTTTCCTGATGTTCATGTAAAACTGCGACATCGATGTCCATCGATGCGACTGCGACATCGAAATGTGTTTCCTTGTCCAGTGCACGGAATAAAGCAATAACAATCAATGCTTCAAAGGGGCAGTTCAGGGTGTGCAGATACAAACAAGGGAAAGTTTCCACGGCTAATTAACATTGTTGCGATTTCGTGACAATAAGAATATTGTAAGAATCCACACGACTCATGCTGAAACAATCTAAGGAAGTAAAGACAGTCCATAAATAAAGATTTGAAAGAGAGTAAGTTTTTACTTTTCATGGCACTTTTAATTAAACTTGCAGTGCACTACATTTTAATCACAGAATTATGAATATGAAAGTATTTCTTTAAAAGAAAGTTTGAAAGTGTATATTTTTCTTGCACTATACCTTATAAATAATGTGGATCATTTCAAAAAGTTTTCTTTCTTTAAAACTTTATATTATTATTATATTTATTTGATTATTAAATTTATAATTTCTAAAAGCCACGTCCCATTCCCCAATATTGTTTATCATCAATGAGTGTCAATTGATTGATAAATTGGTGATACCAGGCGCGTCAGCAGCTAAGGTCATTAGTCCCGTAAGTGTAGTGCATGCTTTTATCACGCGAGTTAGCGGAAATACTACTACTACTACCACCATCACCGCCGCCGCCGCCGCCGCCGCCGCCGCCGCAGCCGCCGCCGCCACCGCCGCCACCACCGCCACCGCCACCGCCGCCACCACCACCACCGCCACCGCCGCCGCCACCACCACCGCCGCCGCCGCCGCCGCCGCCACCACCACCGCCGCCGCCGCCGCCACCACCACCACCGCCGCCGCCGCCGCGCCGCCGCCGCCGCCACACCACCACCACCGCCGCCGCCGCCACCGCCGCCACCGCCACCGCCACCACCGCCACCGCCGCCGCCGCCACCGCCGCCACCGCCACAACCGCCACCGTCACCACCGCCACCACCACCGCCACCACCACCACCACCATCACCACCACCACTACCACTACTACTACTACTACTACCACTACTACTACCACTACCACTACAACTACCACTACCACTACCACTACCACTACCAGTACTACCACTACTACTAAATTTTACTTTTGTGAAATTGTATTTGGTAACACGTAAATATTTTAATGTTGTTTGATGATTGTTTTGTGTATTTTTAGTAATTCCTTAGAAAACGCTACCACCGGAAGTATTCTATTGTATTCCTAAGTAGCAAAATAAATATTCTATTCTATTCTAAATATTTCCCGCCGGTTCGCGACATCCGACCCCGACCTCAGTCGGCTTTTCTGGGTTTCTGCGGTTTTCCCCAACCAGGTACCGCCCAAAAGCGGAGCACTCCCCTCCCAGGTGCGACAAGCTCAAAGCACCCGACTGGTCGTGTGTGGAAGTGGAGGGTATGTGAGTGTAAGTGTGTGCATGTAAGGGGTGAGGAAAGAAAGAGAAAGGAAAAATTGCACACGGTCCGCGGCCCGTTTGTTAGGGTACTGCTCGGGCATTCGCTTTGTGTTGATGGGAGAAACCACGGAAAACTACCGATCAGAGCAGCCAGCCTCTAGAATTTTCTTCCAGACAGCGGATGAATTTGACCACGCTAACTAGCTAGTGTCGAAAATCCAGTCGGGACTTGAACCCCAAGACCTCATCAGATTTCGATCAGAGACACAGCAAAGAAATTAGTGGATACCATGAGTCACTTTTGCTGGTCAATGAGTGTCAAAAAAATCATACACATGACTAAACAGACAACACTAGATGCGAAGTTCACTTAGAATTTTCTCAATGGATAAAAAAACTAAGAAATTCCTCTGTTGTTTTTTGTTTTTAAGAAACTAACAACGTTTTGTGGGCGAATTTTGGCACATACTGAAGTGATCAATGACTCTTTTAATTCCTCTCGATGAGGCAAATCGATTTGGCATAATTCTTAGACGGTTCCCACATGAACATTCTGAAAAAAACAAACAAACACGTGTTCTTATAGACAAAAACAGCTTCAATTTTTTATAAACAACGTATCACATTTTGTTTCATTAATGGACTTCAATGCAACGTTTCGAAATCATTCTTTGATTTCTTCTTCAGGCTAATACAACATACAGACAACATACAATATGCTACAATCATTGCTTAAATTTATAATTACATTTATAAAATAACCTCATAACATTAATGATGAATTATGTAGTTTGTCTTTTTACTGTGAATTTTAGTAATTTTGATATTAATGTTATGAGGTTATTTTATAAATGTAATTATAAATTTAAGCAATGATTGTAGCATATTGTATGTTGTCTGTATGTTGTATTAGCCTGAAGAAAAAATCAAAGAATGATTTCGAAACGTCGCATTGAAGTCCATTAATAAAACAAAATGTGATACGTTGTTTATAAAAAATTGAAGCTGTTTTTGTCTATAAATCATATATAAAAGACAACCTTTACAAAATATGAACACGTGTTCTTGTTTTCTCGTATATACGCAGTAAATCACGTCGCACAGAGAAAGTTATGTAATGTTGCGGAAAATAAATTTCGAGATTGCCATGGGGATACACGTTTTCGAGTCACCTGGCACCAAAATAGTTTGTTTGTTTTTTTCCAAACCGTCCGTTAGTCTGTCAGACATGTCAGACTTCAGACTGCACTTTTACGATGACCACAGCAAAAGAATTTGCAAAAAGTTCAAAATCGGTATTCATGATTTATAATCATTGTACCTATTGTGTTTCTTTGGAATTCTCTTCCCGCCGCCTTGCGTGTTTGCGCACACTGCTCTGTCGCAGTTTGATCTTCTGCATCATCAGGAACTCTTTTGAGCCTTCGCTTTCAGGCCACTATCTCTTCTCTATTTACCTCCTCTTCTCTCCCGGCACCCGACTCGCTTGGCTGTGAGAGGTCGGGTCGTGAAACACCCAAAGGAACGTCCAGAGGGGCGTGTGATTGAATGAAAGAGAATTACTTTTCTCTATGCTGGTTTATTAACTCCGGATAGTTACAGTACTCAATCTGAATCTTTACGTTAACTTTTTTTGTTTTACTTTCTCTCCAATCAATGAACGTCAAGCAGATCTCCAAGACTTGCACGGGAGACAAACTAGTGTGTCTCGCCTTCGCGCTAACTCCCCACACCGACAGCCCGGCACATGGTCTCGCCTCGCCACACGTCTGGTCGCGCTGCCCACTCTCGTCCCAGTCCCGCCCTGTGCGCGCCCGGCCACCCCCTGCCCCTTGCTTGCTCAGCGCTTCCCCCTCCACACCGCGCCTTTCCCTGCGTGGGCAGCCGACGCGCCCTTTCGCTGGCGTCTTAGCGACGGTGCGCGTGGCGCGGTGCGTGGTGCGCGTGGCGGGTGCGCGTGGCGCGGTGCGTGGGGCGCGGGGCGGGTGCGCGGTGCGGGGGGCGCGGTGCGCGTGGCGGGTGCGCGTGGCGCGGTGCGTGGTGCGCGGGGCGCGGTGCGCGGGGCGGGTGCGGGGTGCGGGGGGCGCGGTGTGCAGGGCGCGGTGCGGGGTGCGCGGGGCGCGGTGCGTGGGGCGCAGGGGCACGGGGGCACGGGGGCACGGGGGCACGGGGGCGCGGGGCGCGGTGCGCGGGGCGGGTGCGCGGGGCGGGTGCGCGGGGCGGGGTGCGCGGGGCGCGGTGCGTAGGGCGCGGGGGCGCGGGGGCGCGGGGCGCGGGGCGCGCGCTGAGTTAGTGCTGAGCGCAAGTCTCGGAACTTGTCCACTGGACGCACGCATCTGACATGCTTCCGAAATAACTTTGGGAATGAATTTGCTCATCACATTTTTATAATAGGATAATTTAATTTCTCCATCGACCCATGTCCGTGACATTCCCATACGAAGAGCGGAAAGGGAAGGATTATTCGCGTCGTTGCAGTTCCGGAACCGACAGCTGCTGGGCGTTCCACCACCCCGCACTGCCCTCCCGAAGCCATTTCCTCGACGCCCGCAGCTCGCCAGCGAATGTCTGGGCTGGCGCGCCGCAGGCCGCCCGGGCCGGCCGCGGAGCTACTGAGACGAGCATGCCTGCTCCATTGCTTGGTTGGCAGTGATTCCGGGCGCGTCAAATACCGAGGTCATTACTCCCATTAGTGTAGTGCATGTTTTTTCCTCGGGAGATGGTGATTTTCTTCCCGCTGAATGGCGAGATCCTGCACCGACCGTCGGCTAGCGGGGAGAACCCCCAACCAGGACTCTCCCACCAGCGGGGCACCGCTCCAGCCGGGACAAGCTCTAGGCTCCCGACCGGCGGCGTCCCGGAATATGTGGTAGTGTAGTGCACGTTAGTGTGTGTGTGTGTATGGGGCCAGGATAGGACAAGGAAGAGGAAGGACAGATCGCGTGCGGTCCGTGGCCCGTTTGTTAAGGTACTGCTCCGGCATTCGCCTGCTGTTGTTAGGAGAAACCACGAAAAACTACCGATCAGAGCAGCCGACCGCTAGACAGCGATTGAATTCGACCTAACTGAAAAGCTAGTGTCGAAAATCCTTCCGCCGTCAGGATTCGAACCTAGGACCTTGCGGTGTGAGGAGCTGCAGTGACATCAGTTGATGCCCTAAGCCATCTCTCCCGGTTTCAAAACATATCCAAGCCATATTCTTAAATCAACTACTTAACGTTTTTCGTGGTAATGTTTTTAAGTAACTTTCCCGGGGTTCCCCGATTTCTGTTACAAAGACGCATCGTTGATCTCAATTGTTCGGAGATCAAATGACGTGGACGGCTTATCGACGCTTATCGACTCTTATCGGCAGCTCATAAAAGAAGAGCATTCCGTCTTCCCCGAATCTCTTGAGTTGGGTGCCGGTCTCTGGGGCGAGCACCTGTCTTTCAACAGCCTTCTTCGGGAGAATAGCGCTTCGACCTTCTCCTCCCGACCAGGAGTCGTAGAGTTGATTCTTCGTTGCCAGGTAAGCGCTTTTGACTTGTTTCATTTCTTAATTGATTTATTTGTGCTTTCGGGCACGTCAACAGCTAAGTCGTTAGTCCCGTACGTGTAGTGCAATTTTTTATATCGCAGGTGAACGAAATACGAATTGCACGGAGGCTAGCGGAGTTTTCCCTACCAGGTATCTCCCCCCTGCGTGACACCGCCCCAGCCAGGACAAGCTCTAAACTCCCGACCGGTCTCCCAGCATGTGTGGTAGTGTAGTACATATTAGTGTTTGTGTGTGTGTGTGTGTGTGAGGGGGAGGATAGGACAAGGAAAAGGAAGGAAAGATCGAGCGCGATCCGTGACCCGTCTGTTAGGGAACTGCTCCGGCATTCGCCTGGTCAGAGAAACCACGAAAAACTACGGATCAGAGCAGCCGGCCACTAGAATTCTGCTCCAGACAGCGGCTGAATTCCATCTAGCTATTGCCGAAAATTCTGCCGCCATGACTCGATCCTTGGACCTCCCGGTCAGAGGCGCTGCAGTGGCATCAATTGCTGTTCTAAGCGACATAAGCCGGTAGAATCAGTAAAAACTGATTAATATTAACAGATTGTTAAAAGTCTATCTAAATAAAATTGCAAGTCTGTGATTTTGAAATAACTGCATTTTCATAATCCCATATGCTTATTTGGATGATATATAAACAAATTCAATAGTGTTTACGATTTTTGTCAGTCAGTTAGTCCTATAGAACGGATGAACCAACTTCGATGTTATTTTTCATTGAAAGCTAATTCGATTGTCGGGCATAAATTCGGCTAACTCTTTCAATATCTTATTTTATCTTACATAAAGAATAAGCTTTGTTTTTTTCTTACTTTCACATAAATCTACAATTTTATTTTAATGTTAATGAAATTTTGTACAAGTGTTCTTCAAAATAAGAGAAAAGTTACTATCTATATGAGATTTCGAACAAAAATATAATTATATTAATTACTATATCTATTTCAAAAGGAAAGCTTCAACTCTATTTTAGCCTCGACCGGGAATAGAATCCGAGATCACACCACGGGAAGTCTAGTACACTCTCCATAAACCATCCAAGAGACTTATCAGTATAAAGTTATAATCATGTTAATCATGTGTGAAACAATGGTAATTAAGTGGAGAATGTTCTCACGGGACTAACTAGTTTGTTTCGTGTATGTATTTACCCTTCCGGTAAATATTTACGAATATGTATTTAATAATTATCGACAATTAATTACATAACTCTATATGCTTCACATTTTATTGAAGAAAAATGACAGAGAAATTAATTAAACGAAGCGCGAAAGGACATTTGTTGCACTACTTTGTTTGATTTTTTCATCACTTCGTTGTATATTTGAAGGTAGATCAGAGAAAAATATCAGATCGATTGAAAAAAAATAATATCGTTATTTTTATATAAAATTATTTACGTGGCTAGAAATTTCTGAGCATCAGGCATTAAAAATACGAACCGAGGCGATTCAGAAACGATAAACACACAATACACAAAAATCTATGAATTCATTGTTTAATAGTGGAAATAATTATTTGTAATGACCTTATCCTTTTGTAAGTCCATTCACATTTACTAAAAAACGTTTTTGGAAGTTATTTCTAATAACTGAAGAACTCAATATAAAAAAAATTCATTTGATAAGTTATGTCATTTTATTAAAATTTCTCCATCTCCTTTTTTCGGCGAGATTGCTGGAGATACCGATCCTATTGATACTAAGCATTTCATAAAATTCATTTAAAAAAATTATATCGCAGTTTAATTTACAAACTTCACTCCTTTCATAATGCAATTGATAATAGACGAAAGTTCCTAAATATAGGTATCCTTTCCTTGACCTCTGAAGAGATAAAAACTTATCGCTTGTAATCAAAACACGTTATCAACCGCTGACATTCCATAGCTTGCTCAAAAAGATTGACATTCGAAGGAATTCAATCTAATCTTCTTTTACAATGCTTTCTCTTGGTACTTCCCCTTTGAAAATAAATGAGGTAATGCAAGGCTATTGTTAAATAGTTAAGTTGCTAAAGCTTTTCACAATTATTGAAAATGCTTTTGAAATCATGAGCATTTTCGCTTTTGGCCTTTCTGTAGCCGCAGCCTAAAAACTTCGAGTTTAAACCCCGCGATCCCACATACTGACTGCCTCGAAAATTTAAAAGATATCAAAAGACAATATTTGGTTCGGCATAAAATAAACAGTTTATTATAAAAAAAACATTTTTTTTTAAATTGAGTACACATTGTGCATTAGAATTAATAATTTTAGATATTTATGATTTCTTCCATGTTTTCTCTATTATTGAAGGCCATGGTCGAATGCATAAACAATCCGACAAGAAAATACAGACGAAGTGATCAGTACGTCAAGTAATCTGATCAGTAAGTCAAGATACTTTAAGAAAATCAAGCGACATTGCTCCAATTTAACCACACTATATTGATAAAAGAAAAATTGAAATTAATTCCATTGAATAGAGAGAAGAAGGTTGTTCCAGAAAACTCAGTTTCTCTTGTTTAACAACAACGGTGGTGAAAATATTTATCTCAAAGTTGCGAAAATGAAATATGCAACGCAGTATGGGGTCAAAGAAACTAATTTTTCTCACAAATTATTTCACCTGTAAAAGATGCAACTTCACAAAAGTTCCTTTGAGGTATGTGGAGCTTGGTATACAACATTTCTTCACAACCGAAGATGGTCGTGCAGGCCACTTTCCAAAAATGTCTTGGACTGGCCCTTTTTATATCTCCAGAACAATTTTTCATTTCATAAGATCAAATAATGGTTTTTAACACAAAAACGGTGCGAGATTTGAAAAAGTGTGTAAGAAAATTTCTTAAAACTCACTTTATTCTTTCATTTATAATCAAAAGCAAAAGGATCGGACGAGGAGTATACATTAGGGGTATAAGCAATTGCCTCCATGTTAATAACCGCTATTATTAATGACGTCTCAATATAAACCCGTCCACTACATTTGATTGATTGATAAGTGGTTTCGGGCGCGTCATCTGCGTGTCATTAGTCCCATAAGTGTGGTACATGTTTCATCGCGAGACTCCTCCCGCTGGACGGTGATATCCGGCGCCGACCTGCACGTCGGCTAGCGGGGTTCTCCCCAACCAGGTATCTCCCCCAGACGGGACGAGTTCGAAACTCCCGACTAGTTGCCGGCACGTGTGGTAGTATAGTGCATGTTGGTGGAAGGGGTGAGGATGGGGCAAGGAAGAGGAAGGAGAGATCGCGCGCGGTCCGTGGTCCGCTTGTTAGGGTACTGTTCCGGCATTCGCCTGGTGTTCTTCAGAGAACCCACGGAATATAATATCACAGAAAACTACCGATCAGGGCAGCCGACCGCTAGAATTCTACTCCAGACAGCGACTGAATTCGATCTAGCTGACAAGATGGTGTTGAAAATACTGCAACCGTCGGGACTCCAATCTTAGGACCTCCCGGCCATTTATTTATTTATTTATTTATTTATTTATTTATTTATTTATTTATTTATTTATTTATTTATTTATTTATTTATTTATTTATTTATTTATTTATTTATTTATTTATTTTACACCGCAAACAGTTAAAACTGTGTATGACGTGCTATGCGGAGAAGTGAATTCGGTGCGTGTTTTCAAAATTCGGTGATTCCTACACTGTCATATACTACTTGAATTATGAATTTAAAAAAACGCTCTCATGTAATAAAATCTATTTTCAAGGATAAATAAGCAATAAAGTTTGGGCTCTTTTCCATGTTGTCCTTCGAAATAATACTTTCTGCCGAGACAACATGGAAAGGAGAATTTGAATAACTATGTTTCCCACTGAATTCTAGAAGTCGTGCACAAATAATGAAGTTACTTTTATGTCCAGAAGCAAAACAAGGGGCCATCTCAGCATTTGCTCAATGGATCAGGGAAACTGGACGAAAAACCTGATCGAGACGGGGGTCATTGACCCAGAAGCTGCGATACAATACTTGTTACATATTGTTTAGAATTATACAGTCCAAATGGTACATAATGCATTAAATATCACTGTTAAAATTAATGTTACTTTCCTTGTGATGCTCAAAATAGTCTAATTGTATAGAAACAGTTATGCAGCAGAAACGATTTCACTTGGGATTTAAACTTTTCCATCGAATTTAATCGTTTAATGCCATCTGGCAAAGTGTTGTAAAATAATGTATATGTATTGTATGTGGATTTTTTGTAATGAGTTGTTGATACTATCACCTGATGAATATGATTTCTACGTCGAGTGTTATAGTAATAGTCATCGGCATTTTCTGAAAATATAAGTATACTCCAGCGCTTAAGCAAGTCATTTTTGACAAAAACTACTGATTCGTAAATCAACAGACAAGGTAATGGTAAAATTCTTAGATCAATGAAGAGAGGCTTACAAGAATCACGTCGGTAAGATTTGGTTATTATTTGTACAATTATTTTTTATAATCAAAATGTCTGGGTGCTATAAGATGTATTTCCCCAGAATATTATGCCATATCTCAGGCGGGAATGAACATTCGCGAAATATACACAACGAGCAGTATGAAGGCTGACTGAATTTGCAAGAATTCTGAACGCGTAGCATAATGAACTTAATTTTGTGTTCAATTCATTTAAATGGTCGTTCCATTTAAGGTTTGACTGAATTAAGAGACCTAAAAATTTTGTTGCTTTAACATCAGTCAATGGTACACCGTTCATTTTCAGTGAAGCACAGAATGATTAATTTGAAATGGAAAACTGCATTAAAACCGTATTCTTTTCGTTTACTATTAATTTGTTATTTCCGAACCAATTTGAAGCATCTGATATTGTACTATTTACGGTTTCTTTATTGCAAAGAATGTTCACATCATCCGCAAAGAGAAGTGCTGTTGCATTTCGAATCGTCGAGGGCATATCGTTTACGTAATGTATAAACAGAATAGGGCCTAAAATCGATCCTTGAGGATCTCCACGTGCAATTGGCAAAGAGTCGGAAAGGTGTGTACATAATGTATCATCATTCCAGTAAGGTATTTCCACTCTCTGAGATCGTTGTTTAAGGTACAAACATAACCAATCTAGAGCAATACCAGGATTCCATATGAAGGTAATTTTGAAAGTAAAATGTCATGATCAATGACGTCAAAAGCTTTTGAGAGAGCTAAAAATAATCCAATAGGTGCTTCGTTTTGATCTAATGATGAGGCGACATCTTTAAAAAAATATGGCTGTTTCCGTAGATTTTGATTTTTTAAATCCATGTTGGCAATCTTAAAGCGCGTCGTGTTTACTGAGAAAGGTTTCCATTCGTACGTCTCTAATATTTTAAAAGTGAAAGCAACTCTTAAAAGTAACTTTTAAAAGTCTCTCTAATATTTTTGAAAAAACTGATAGAAGAGAAATGGGCGGATAAGTTTGAATTTCATTTTTGTTTTTTTTTGAAGAGCGGCTTAATATTAGCTGTTTTGAATGAAACATCAATTGATGCCTGAGCCACCTAAGCCGGTAAACATATGGTGGCGCCCTTCACTTTTCATATTCTAAGCGAACTTAGTGAAGAATCAAAAGAGAAACCGCGTCAGGGACGATTTGTGTACTCCACGGCCTCCTCTGAAAAGAAAAATTCCACCGCGATCTGCAAGGTCACCCGCGCCTAATGTAAACAAATCACTGGAAAACCTTTCAAAATGCTTCAAAATGCAAGTATATTATATTATAAGGACATATTTCAGAGTGCTACTACTAAAAGCGGTTATTATTAGGCTACAATCGACGTGCTGCAAGTTGAATGTTTAGCACTATTGCGAAAAGGGAGAAGATACTCGTGTAAAATGGTGAATCCAAAAAAGAAAACTAGATACTTTCGTCTGACCGTCTTATTTACTACTCATCTTATTGGATCCAATTATGTGATTCGCATAATTGAATTAAAATAAAAGGACAGTCAGTAATGCTATCTAAACTAGTAGAGCTAAAGCAGCGCATAATTGTCTCGCCCTTAGTAGTTTAGAGGTGTTCGTTGATTTAGAATTATATTATTATTATTATTATTATTATTATTATTATTATTATTATTATTATTATTATTATTATTATTATTATTATTATTATTATTAGCGTACCCGCGCGAGAACTCTCGCATGTACCTAGCCTCTTCCCTATTTTTCCATTTGTATATTAAGTTTGTAATACATATATTTTTTCTTCACGATCCTCTTATCCTCCGTCTCTTGTTCTACATGACTCCTTGCAATTGATAAAAATACATTAAATCCTTGTCATCAATACAATAATATAAATTTCATCCCATAGATTACGGTGTGAGGCACGTTTCATTTAGGCCTTAATATTTTAGTTTATAATGCCCTAGAACGCTTCGTTTAGGAGTTATTTAACGATGTAGATTCAAAAATTCCGCTGAGTGGTGCGGGTTGCATTTGACCTCAATATTTGGATGCATTTTTAATAACAAATCCTTCACACCCTGGTTAATACAAACTATTCTTATTCAACGTTTCTGTCGAGTAGAGAGATACCCCCGTGTAATTCAATCGCGTAAAATATAAATTAATATATTAAAAATATAATAAATAATTAAGAATATAAATAGCTTAATTTCACATACAATTGCAGATTCTACAGGCTGTGAACAGGTCCGTTAGAATTGAGAAGCGTCAAATCATCAAAAATATAATAGAACGTTCAAGAAGATATCATCCTCCCAAAATGTCAGTTGTTAAGGCCATGAAACGCATCGTTTAGGAGTTAATTTACGATATAGATTCAAAAATTCTGACAAGTGCTGCGAGTTGCAATTGACGTGACTATTTAGATGCATTTTTTAAAACAAATCCTTCGTATTTTTAAAGACAAATTGCAACTCGTCACTTCTCCGTGAAATTCTCTTTCATTAGGGACCTCATTTATAAATATTGGTTCGGTGTGAGAGCCGCAAAATGTATCTATACAACTGAAATAATATAGGAGACATTATTATTACTGTTATTATTTGACATTATTTCTCAGTTAAACTGGGCAAAATGAATCTCTTTTGGTGTCTTAGAACAACATTTTGCTCTTATGAATAGAAAATTCACCCTATCCCACGTGAGCTTACTGTAAAACCCTTCAAACAATGTGACAAATATAATGTAAGACTGTCTTTTGTCCAACAGCAATTTTATTGGCAGTTCCAAATTTCTCAAATTCATTTTAAATGTTTTCGATACCACTCCTACCGATGAGATTACCAAGGCATATACGACAACTTTCTCCAACCGCAGGATGTTTCAATTGCATTGCAAGCTCCTCACTCTCCTTGATCTTCTCAAATTTAGTTTTGTTATTGTTGTTATTGTTATTGCCGTTATAGCCGTTTTTGTTGTTTTTTGTTATTGTTATAATTGTCATTATTATTAATTATTTATTTAAGGTCGCCTTATAAACAGCTAGGTCATCGGCGACCACAGTTACAAAAATACAGTATTTACAAATTCACATACTAGTTACACATTTTCATGGGATACACATACACAAATCCTAAATCTAGATGTTATACATAGGGCAGACAATGTATAGTCTTTAGCTAAATACTATTTAGCATATTAAATTTGGTGAGGAGTTCTATAAATTTCTTGAATTGTGGGAATTCTGATTTGGTGTTGACGTTTTTATAAGAAGATTCTTATAAGATCTCTTTTCTTCCTATAATTTCTTCCTATCTTATTTCTTCCTATAAATTTCTTTTGACCGGAATAACAATTTAATATACAGTAGAGATTATCATTGGTGTTAAGGTTTGTTCTCACAGTCGCCATCACGTGGCAATCAACTATAATATGCTTCGTGGAAACTGGGAGTCCGCAATTTGGGCAAGGATCAGGAGCAGCCTTTTTAATTAGGTAGCTGTGACTGAGTTTAAAATGTCCTATACGGAGTCTGGTTATAACCACTTGATGTCTTCTAAGTCTAATGGAAGTGATGGGAGATTCCTCGATATTCTTCCTAACTGCTTGTAATTTGGAAGGCAACATTTTCCAGTGCCGGCCCCAAAGCTTCTTAACTGCAAGTAAGAGGTACTTTTTAAAGTCGGGGAGTGTGCCGCCAGCTTCAGTATCAATTTCCGGGAAAGAGATTGCTGTCTTCCGCTTCTTCATTGCCCTGGATGCCTATATGAGAAGGAAGCCAAGCTATTGTAACGCGATATCCTTTAAGGAAGGAGTGATAAAGCTTTTCTTGGATTTCTTGGACCAGTGGATTTAAGGAATGTCGGTTTCGAATGGAGGATAGAACTGCTAGTGAGTCAGAAAAAATAACAATATCTGGGTTACATGGTCTTAGGATGCAAATATCAATAGCTTTGATAATAGCCCAAGCTTCACATGAGAATATGGAATAGAAATCCGGGAGACGATAAAGATTCGTAAGGGGTGGGATAATGGAAATAACAGCTCCACTAGATCTTGATTGTTGCTTGGATCCATCCGTGAAAAATTGGCTATGATTAGCAAATTTGTGCTGGAACTCCAAGATTAGTTGCTTAATGATATGTTTTGGGGTATCAGGATTTGTAAATTTGGTAGCTTCCGTATCGATTGACAAAGCGAAATGTTCGCAAAGGGGAAGAGGGTTGTTTCCTCTTCATGATATCATGAGACTCAATGCCAAGTTCATCCCGGTACTTAGCAAGTCTAATACTTAGCGGTTTAGGATAGTTAGGATGATTTGCATAGTGGAGGGACTTGGAGAGGTTACAGATATAATTAAGTGTGGGATTAGGGGGACAACAATGAGTCGAGTTATTATTGTTGACGTTATTGTGTTGTTATTGTTATTATTGCAATTATTGTTGGTATTATTGTAGTTTTAATTGATTATTTATTATTGATTATTCATTATCAATGATTCATTATAGTTTATGATTATCAATAATCCATTGGCCATTTATCAATTGTCATTTACCATTTATCATCTATTATGATTATTATTATTATTGTTGTTGTTATGGTGTTGCGTGTCGTAGAGGCGATGGGCGGGTCGGAGAGCTCGCAGGCGGCGCCCCCGGAGGCGGCAGCGGCGGCGGCGGCGGCGGCGGCGGAGGCGACGGCAGCGCTGCCTGCGGGCGCCGCCGAGGCGCTGCGCGGGGCGCTGGCGGCGCTGGTGGCAGAGGGCGCGCGGGAGCACGTTGCCGCCGCCCTGCGGGAGGCCGAGGAGCGGCGCGCGCGCGACCTGGCGGAGCACGCGAGGCGCGCCAAGGAGAGCATGCGCGCCGCCGTCCTCGCCCACCAGCGCCAGCTGCAGGCCGCCGAGGAGCGGTGGGAGGCCCGGCTGGGGGAGGCCGAGGAGCGGCGCGCGCGCGACCTGGCGGAGCACGCGAGGCGCGCCGAGGAGAGCATGCGCGCCGCCGACCTCGCCCACCAGCGCCAGCTGCAGGCCGCCGAGGAGCGGTGGGAGGACCGGCAGCAGGTGGCGCTGCGAGCGGCCGAACTCAAAGCAACGAAGGTAGTGCAGTGGCGAATCCGCGACGTTATGCTATGAAATTCCGTCCTTAATAATTGTTCAACACGACACAAACTAATTAACTATTTTAACTTCATTAACATAACTCCATTATCGAAATAGTTCTTCTAATTACAGAAACCACTAACTTCTAGATCATTATCACATTCCATTTCCACAAGAACTTCAGAGAAGCGTAACTTACGAACGACCAGAGAAGCACTGTTCACCGCAATATTTTGCGGTGCCTACCGACCGTCCAAACGCGCATCCTCCCCTCTCCCTGCCCTTGAAACATGAGGAGCCCTAGGTTATCTCTGCTGGCTTGCGGTGCCTTCGCCTGTGCCGAGCTCTGGACAGCATTTAGCACTGATTAAGACATTTGACACCTACGCTCTTTATAGCGCTACGGATGCGGAAAATGACTGGCTCTCGGTAGCAAAACAGAGTAATTTTTTCGCAGTTTTACAGCTTTCAAATTGTCAGTAACTTTTTAGAGGATTATCAAACTTATTAAATATTTCTTATACACTTAGAATTACTAGGTATACCGCCGGTATACGCGGTGTGTCGGAGAACTCGCCACTAGCAGGTAGTCACGCCACAAAGCATCTATGCCGATAACTAGGGCTCGGATAGTTATGCACTAAAAAATGTAAAATATGTATCAAATTATGAGATTTAAAACAGGTATATATGCATTAACTATGCAGAAAATATATGCTATACAAAAACCTCATAAAAATTATGAAATTATCATAATTTGTTCCTTTCAGCCATTTTATTTATCACTGAAGATCTAAGTAGCATATAGACTACCAAAATAATGCAACTTATGACATCTCACCTGAATTATGGATTGGAACTGTTGCTGTATAATAATTATTATTATTACTAATGTTATTACTATTAAAAGTATTAACAACATCAATAAAGTAATTAATTAAATTTTTTAGACATTTTCTGTCAAAATAGCAAAATATGTATAATTTGAACGATATGCTGTAAATATTATGCGATTATAAATACACCGAAAATATGGAAAAACATGCACTATAAAAATTGCATTTCTCACCGGAGAAACATTGTTCGGTGGACATATTACAATATGCATATATTTAAATGTAATAGGAAAAAGTTGTTATTATATAACTATCCTAGCACTATTAATAACACAGGCACACAAAAAGAAAACTAGTGGTGCTAAAACAGCACGTATGTTCTTAGTAATTGTTAAGTAATACTATTTATACCGCAATTTCTCTCTGAATTAAAACATCTCAGCCATCGTGTGTTGTAAAACTCATTACAAAAAATATATTTTCAAGCAAATATAAACATAAATTTAACAATTGTAACTCTTTTTCATACAGAAAAATCACGTCACAACAATAAGACGTAATTCATATAAATTATCCCCCAAGTCATTGTTGCCGAGCCATTCTTGCATTCCAATCTGATATTCCCTGAAAAAATTGTATCATATTGTAGTTGTAGGAAGACACCGAACAAATTTTGAATTTTTTCAATTTTCGGAAAATCTCGGTTTTTAACAAACATGTGACTAACACCATTCTCTTAAACGTCCTTCAGAATATAAAACAACAAAATTTCATCAAAAAAGATGGAGCAATTTTTTTGAAAATTTAGAAAATGTCTCAGAGGCTTCAAGAAAAGTACCCCCCAAAAGTAAAATATAGGTTTACAATTCAACAGTCCGCGACATCAGTCAAATCGATTAGGGAATATTCATTTTGGAGAAAATGCTGAACAGTTTAGCCGCGAGCGTAGTTCACAGACAGACGGACGGATGGACGGACGTTTTGACGTCAATTGATTTTTCGGTATCAAGACCCTATAAAACATGAGTACTGCATACACATGTTAGATGATTTTTTGTCTAAATTTAACATCTGGATTTTTTCACTTTTTCGTTGCCAAGACACTGTAATAAGAGTTTTGTGCAATTACACAACTTTGTACAATTTACAATTTTACGGTGGGTTTTCGCGATTAAAAAAATCTAGAAGGTGGTGGCTCAATTCTGGCTTCGGATTCAGCGCGTCACATACACAGAGAAACATGTCAAGTGTTTGGGATTGACATCAACCTCCGAAAACAAAAACAAAAATACATTTTCTCGGGGGTTTCGCGATTTAAAAAGAAACTAGAGGTGGTACGTAATTCTGGCTAGATTCGGATTCAGCGCGTCGACATAGATACTGAAATATGTGTCAAGTCATTGAGTTTGGTGATTTTTGTTCAGTTTGTGTGCCTGTGCAATACTTCGGCCAAAAACTATCGAGGTTTTTAAACATCGATTTGGTTTAGGAACTTCAATGATGAAATGAAATGAAATGGGTGAGCTAGTCCAGCGCACCGACTTTTTGTTGTTCAGTGCAACACGAGATACGCCACGAACCACAACACGGGCTTGGCAATTCGTTTGAAAAGTCAGGCCAGACACTCCGCCATGCTGTATGGCAAGCGAGAAGTGTAGAGAAACATTACAAAAAGACCAAAAGCGACAATTTTCAATGATGACCAATCAAAAATATCACGATGAAGAAATAATTGATGCAGTATTTTAAAAATATGCTTTATATATCTATATCAGTGAGTTGTAACAAGGTGATAATTTTGTTATGTGACTGCATTTACGCGGCGGCGATGGTGTAACAGTTAGCGTATCGGACCATTATACCCAACTTTGCGGGTTTGATGCCGTGGATTTTTAAGGGCGAAAAAATCCTTCGTAGTCGTTCCTTCGGAGGGGAAGTAAAGCCGGCTGTCCCATGTTAGTAGATTTACTGCATGTAAAAGATCCTGGTGTTGCCTACTCAGAGCGATGACCTGGCCGCACACGTAGCAGTTTGACTTTGATTTTGAGTTTGGCATTACTGTAAATACTCTAGTGGCTGACTTTGTGACTAATACCCCCACTTCAACCGCATTTCTTCAATCCATCGTTCAAGAAAAGTTGCGCGAATAGTAATCAGATTGAATAGGCAAATGTTACTCTCTTCACTTCCTCAGATATGTGTTTCCTTATTATAGAACCACCGATTAATTTGATGGAGTTCCTTTTCCAAGGACCAACTTCCAATATGCTAAAGTCGCTCCTAACTGGGTTTCCAAAACAGAAAGTTACGTTCATATTTCTGACCTACATCCGGACTCTTTGCGGATTCGGTGGTATAACGGTCAGCGTACCGGGCTGTTGTACCCGAGTTTGCGGGTTCAAACCCGATTGAAGCCGTAGATTTTTAAGGGCGAAAAAATCCTTCGTACGCCTTCCTTCCGAGGGAAAGTAAAGCCGGCTGTCCCATGTAGATTTAATGCATGTAAAAGATCCTCAAGCCTAAAAGAAGCCTCTGAGCAAAATTGAGATCCGCCTGTTTCGTCGCCCAATATAATACCTCCTTTCTCCGCTAGGTGGTGAAAGGAGCGTAGCGAAATTTGCGTGGTTAGACGGAAGAGCGGGCCTCATGGCCCGAGTCTCGCCACGTAAAATAAGGCATTAACTAACTAACTACATCCAGGTGTCCGTTCTCTAGCGAAGTCGATTCACTCCCTCGACAAAACGTTCGTGCATAGTAACCGACGCTACATCCCTCAATTGTTCTTTACTACTAGGTCTTTTTTTTTTCGCTTGGTGCGTGCCCGCAGGCGGCGGCGGCGGCGGTGCAGGCGGCCGAGAGGAAGCTGCAGGAGAGGCTGAACGAGGTGGAGCGGTCGAGCAACGCGACGGCGTGGAAAGCGGAGACCGGCCTGCGCGACGGAGACGAGAGGAGCGAATGTGGGGCGCGGCGCTCGGAGGAGCGGCTGGCGGAGCTCAAGGAGGGGCTGGCGCGGGCCAGCGACGCGTCCAAGGCGGCGGTGGACGCGCTGGACGGGCGCCTGCAGGTGGGTGCTCGCACAGCAACCTTCAAGGTCTTGTACGTGTAGTGGGACCGTTTTTTCATCGGGAGGTGGCAGTGATCTTCACCCGCTGGATGACGAGATCCGGCGCGGACCTACCGTCGGCCAGCGGGGTTTTCCCAACCAGGTTACTCCCACCAACGGGGCACCGCCCCAGCCGGGGCGAGCTCCCGACTGGTCACCCGACATGTGTGGTAGTATAGTGCATGTTAGTGTAAGTTTGTGTGTGTGTGTGTGTAAGGGGTGAGGATAGGACAAGAAAGGGGAAGGAAAGATCGCGCGCGGTCCGTGGCCCGTTTGTTAGGGTACTGCTCCCGTATTCGCCTGGTGTTGATTGGAGAAACCACCGAAAACTACCGATCAGAGCAGCCGGCCGCCAGAATTCGCATTCAGACAGCGACTGAATTCGACCTAGCTGACAAGCTAGTGTCGAAAATCTTGCCACCGTCACCAGCAGTAATATCAGTTGATACCCTAAGTCATTCCTGCAAGTGGCGGAGCAAATCCTTCGTACGCCTGTCATCGGAGGGGAAGTAAAACAGGTCGTCCCATGTTGTAGATTTATAGCATGTGAAGGCACCTCAAGCGTAAAAGAATCCTGTGAGTTAAATTTTAAAATCTGCTTGATTCGGCTAGAGGGCGAAAGGAGCGTAGCGGAATTAGCGTGGTCACTCGAAGGGCGGGTGTGATGGCCTGAGTCTCGCCACTGAATTGAGTTGGAGTGTGTTGCGTGCGCAGGCGCTGGAGCAGTCGGTGCAGAAGGCGCTGACCTCTTCGTTCCCGCGGGTGGAGAAGCTCATCGAGAAGCTGGAGAGGACCAACGCGCCCCCGGCCCCACCCAAGGCCCCGGCCAAGGCCCCGGCCAAGGCCCCACCCAAGGCCCCGGCCACCCCCACGCCTCGCCAAGGTACGAGGCGCTCGCGCACAGCACCCCGCAACAACACCGCCTCAACTGGAAAAGCCAACTTTTGCGATAATAGTACATTATTCAACTGGTTTATTATATTAACCTTTTCTTACTCCCATTGTATAATGCTCTCATTTCGTGGCTGCATAATGATACTCATTACGACGCAGATTTTTTTAAATGTGTTGCGTCCACATCTTGACGCAATGCGTCTTCACGCCCCTTAAGGAGCTTTGAGCGTTTTGCGCTGGGGAGTAGTCCTTCATTAATTCGCTAGGGAGTAATCCTCCAATAACTTGTGCGGAAGTAATCCTCCATTATCTTTAAGTCATGTCACGTCGCAGTCAGTTGTCAAGAGGACCGCCAGGTAGCATCTCCGCGTACGCGCCTCCTGCTACGCGCTCCTGCGTCACTACCCAGCGGCCAGAATTGGGAAGGGGTAGGGTTTAGCACACTTCACAGGGGTTGGACTAGTCCTTGTAAAGCAGCCAAACTCGTTTTGTTGGAACAAATTTCACATGAGATTCGACGGGAATCGAACCCGGACCTCAGTGGTGAAAGGCTAGCGACTTCGCTATGTGCCACGAGCCATTATGATTCGGTTCTTGACCAATCACAGAGAAGCTTACAAACCATGTATTGATAATTTAATCATTGAGAATCGTTCTAGAAAAAGTTTCGTTAGATTGTGTACATTAAAATTACATTTAATATTATACTTCTCAGTTTTAGTTTATTTTATTAGTAGTAATTTTTTCGTGGAATATTATTTAAAATAAATCGTAATTTCACTTTGATTCTATATGACTAGTGCGGTACTCTCTCGCAGGCGGACTGGTAACCACAACCACCTGCGACAGCATGCGAGGATAGGGTTAGGTGGCCTTGACTGAATCCTGCATGTCGACTGCCACGAAATGATTCAATGTAAAAGTTTTAACTTGTTAAAGTCATTGAAAAAGTACCGTATGAAACTTGATGTAATGGGTATTATTACATTCGTGTGAAGTTTACGATACTCGCTCGCATCGTAATATCATTCTCGTGTATTAATACCCATCATTACATCATCTGTTCATAATGTACTATTGCTTTGAAAATGAGGTCAGGAGCGAGTAATAAAGGAACATTATAAACGAGTAGCGTACGTTATTTTGGAAACAAATTTCAAAAGCAGTTTTGAATTGGCAACCCAATATGTTGATATTATGACGTCACACAGAGCGCAGGCAGAGAAGACTTTGAAAGCTGGCAGTGAGGGGCGATGAGGACGACCGGGAGAACGAAGGGCAAATTCAGCGGCGTTAAGAGGCCGTGTCATAAAATTGCCATGTGTGCTATAAAATGACCTTTTATGAACGATTTCTTATAACGAAAAAGGTCTTTGATTATGCTGGAATACAAAAATGTGTTTCAATCTCTCACTGACGGTTGGTATGCAGATCCCGCGCCCGTAATTAGTAATCGGCGGATCATGAGTTCACGAGACTAATAATAATAATAATAATAATAATAATAATAATAGTAATAATTGAAACATGTTATAAATTAACGGACATCATTCAAAATTCCTATCTTTTTAAATTGACTCAGTGTTACACCCCAAGAAATGTAAGCTGCAGTTTCAAAATGTAGGATGATCTTCAAGTATCCCCATATTTTAAAAGATCCAAATCAATTTCGCAAGTTCGAATTTAAGTAGATTGAAAAGGGATAAGAAAATCAATTTGCAAGCTGCAATCATTGCAGGCGGACATGAAGACAGACTTCTCAACGTTCCGCTCCTACGAGAGATTTATTTACCGATCGACCTCTCCGCTAACAGATAAAAAGAACGAAGGAATTTTGAACCATCAGGTGCTACAACAGCACATACTTTCTCGCAATATTTCTCAATTTTGCAATTTTCGAAAATGAAGAGTTCAACAAAAATGTGACCTGCACCATTCTTTTAAACGAACCTTGTTCTCTCCCTGGAAACAATTTGAAGAAAAAATTTGGAGTGTTTTTTGAGAAAACGTTTTTTTTTAACTTGCATTAATTTCAAGCATTAATTGCTAGAAATTACTAAACACTAAAGTAGAATACTAAATCTACAAAAACACCTATAGAAATACAAATAAGCGTTTCCTATTGTTAAAAGTCATAAAATCACAATAATAAAAAGGCATTTTGTCAAACTTTCGGACATCGTGGTGACCGTAACGTATGGCTTGGTCTTTGTGCAGCGGGCAGTGCAGATGAAGGCGGCAAAGGCCGAGAGGAGGGGGCTGAAGCCCTGATGAAGGCGGCGCTGCGGCGGGCGGCGGTGCTGGGGCAGACGCACGAGGTGGAGGCGCTGGTGAGCGGCGGCGCGGACGTCAACGCCCCCGACCACGAGGGCGTCACGCCGCTGCACCTGGCGGCCGACGCCGGCCACGCCGACACGCTCAGGGCGCTGCTCAAGGTCAGTCAACCTCACACTCAGCCAATCGGGAGCTACAGTTAAAGGCGCGACGAAGCGCCCGATTGAGTTTGTGACTGTGTTTCTCCCCGTCCGGCTCGTGACCTTGAGGCGCCACAGCTTTTAAATCGGATACTAAGGCAAAGAAGGGAACGTAAGCTGGGTGCTACGTGGTTGCATGGGGAGGCGGTGCTGTGCGGGTAGGGTCGGCTAGGGTCGGCTAGGGTAGGGTCGGGTAGGGTCGGGTAGGGTCGGGTAGGGTCGGGTAGGGTCGGGTAGGGTCGGGTCGGGTAGGGGCGGGGAGCGGCGGGTTGGGGCGGGACGGGTAAGGGCAGGGAGGAACGGGGAGGGGCGGAGCGGTGCCGAGAATGGCGGGGCGGCACGGTGCGGGGAGGGCAAAGGAGGGCCGGGAAGTGGTAGGGCGGGGCGGTGCCTCGCGGTGGGAGGGTGCGGGCGTGGGAGTAAGCGCAGTGTGTGTGTGTGCGTAGGCGGGGGCGGCCGTGGGCGCGGAGGACTGGCTGCGCGGGTGGACGGCGCTGCACTGGGCGGCGGCGGGCGGCCGCGAGGGCTGCGTGCGCGTGCTGGCGGCGCGCGGCGCGCGCGTCGAGGCGTGCGACTGGGAGGGCAGCTCGGCGCTGCACGTGGCGGCGCGGGGCGGGCGTCGCGACGCCGCGCTGGCGCTGCTGGACGCCGGCGCCTCCCTGGCGGCGCTCAACGACGCGCGCCAGACGCCCCTGGCGGCGGCGCCCGACGACCGCACCCGCGCCTACCTCGCGCTGCACGCGCAGCGCCTGGCCGACGCCCCCGGCGGCGCCAGGGGGCGTGGCCGCGGGCGGGCGCGGGCGCGGGGCGGGCTCGCGAGGGCCAACCAGTGGGCCCCGACCCCCCCGGGCGGCGACAACTACTTCAAGTGAAGGCCAACAACCAGCAACCGCTCGCCGAATCCCCAGTAGTGTGGATGAGTTGCTGGCTATTTGCCGAGTGACGAACATTCGGTGCTCGCCCTACCCACCGCGTGTCACACACATCAAAGGGAGCGAACATTCGCCGAACACGTTAGCAGCTCGGGATTGCGCGAGCACTAGCTCGCTGCTCGGCGAATGCGGCGTGTGTGGACCCACCATAAGGGGAAGACACCGTCATCCACTTCGCGACAAGCCCTGACCATGCTCAAGGACACTGCCACCGCATTTTAGAAATGCGCGTGTATTGGGCCCCGGCGAACGACGCCACGGAGACAGGACGGCCGGTAGCACAGCCGAAGAGGCAAGGTGGCTTTCCGCTATCGAAAACTTTAAATTAAACTCATGTTGAAGAAGATGCTGCCACTGCTTACAGCACATTTATCACTTCCACTCAGTTCTGGTTGACTCGCTAAAGAATATTTTGTGATATTGCAGAGGTCTTTTCCTGTATTTTGTGCCGTAATTTTTCCGCGTGAGAATTTGTCGCGTATATGCGATCTTTTAGGAATCTACCGGTAGCGGTAGCTCAGTGCATCAACTGATGTCACTGCAGCGCCTCTAACCGGGAGGTCCTAGGTTCGAGTCCTGACGGGGGCAGGATTTTCGACACTAGCTTTTCAGCTAGGTCGAATTCAGCTGCTGTCTGGAGGAGAATTCTAGCGGCCGGCTGCTCTGATCGGTAGTTTTCCGTGGTTTCTCCGATCAACACCAGGCGAATGCCGGAGCAGTACCCTACCAAACGGGCCACGGACCGCGCGCGATCTGTCCTTCCCATTCCTTGTCCTATCCTCTCCCTTTGCACACACACACATACACTACACTCCCACATATTCCGGGATACCGGTCGGGAGCTTAGAGCTTGTCCCGGCTGGGGCGGTGCCCCGCTGGTGGGAGAGTCCTGGTTAGGGGAAATCCCCACGAGCCGACGGTAGGTCGGCGCCGGATCTCGCCATCCAGCGGGGGAAGATCACCTCCATCTCCCGAGAAAAAACATGCACTACACTAATGGGACTAATGACCGAAGCCGTTGACGCGCCCGGAAACACGAAAAAATCAATCAATCAATTTTAGGAATCTCCCAAGAAAGAAACCGCACGGAGTCAGTGCAGGAGGGCGTGCACGCAATAAACAACGTATGATAATTCCTTCTCTTCTAAGCGGCAAGTAAAGCTTGCAGACTCGTGTTGTTTTATTGAACTGCGCTGACCGCCAGCGTGGGCCTCGTCGCCCGACTCAACATGAATTTCGCGAGACGTGCCCGAAATACGTATTTAACTTTAAAATGTTTCAAGAGCAGAATTGCGTAAATTATTCGGGTGTTTTAGTGATCTTTCACACGTAAAAAGTGAGAGATTTTTGCAGCGATTAATCGTATATAATCGTACTCTGAACGTTTGGTACCGATTGTGAAGCTCCCTCACGAATTTCCCTTCCGTTTGGTACCGATACAAGAGAACCGAGTCAACTTGACTTTAAAACTATTTTGCGCGAGAGAACATTAACTTGGAGAGATGCCCCTCATTTTTTTGAAACTCTGAAATCTTTGAAGAACAGAATAATGGCGAGTGTTTGAGTGTTTTGTTGATCAGACACGTGTGAAAAGTGGGACATTTCGTATTGGTGTAGAGTAACAGAAGTATATAATCAGCCATGTGCTGAACGTTTGTTACCGATTGTAAGCCCCCAGACCTCCAGAGGTGGTTTACAGTTCATTTGAGGATTTGGCAAGCTTTCTATTAGGTCCCCATCCCCCTATGATATGCCAAAGACGCGCTCCCTATAGGTTTGGTACCGATTGTGAAGCTCGCAGACGAATCTACCGTACATTTGGTACCGATTGTGAGGCTCCCAGACTTTCTAGAGGGGAGGCATATTGCACATTTTAAAGCTCGGAAAACTGCTTCACTTCTTGACAGAAAGTCTGCCGTTGCAAGCTTTTTATCCTAGTCTTCAGTCATTGTCTATGGAGCCCGCTGTCTCAGCATGTGACTCCCGTGCTAATGCCCAGTCCGATGTTGGTCCAAAGATGTTGCCTATTTGTTCTAGGCAGAAGGTCGCTGCTAGGAAATAACAATCAAAATCAACTTGAAAGCTATTGAAAAGAGGTGTTATTTATTTTCGTCACAGAAAATATATGAAGACTTTAAAGTAACTGCTTGAATGTGACAAGCGAGGTATGTGATGCATTGAACCAAAATATGAACTGTATCCCGGGTCGAACTGAGAATTATTTACCGTTCCAGGCATTAGCTACGCACACCGGCCATCCGCCATTTACCTGACTTGTCTTAAGTCCAGTACACCCTTGTCTGTATCTCACTAATTATGATGTTATAAAGATGAGTATGTTTATGGAAATAAAGGTTTTTAACAAGCTGCATTGTTTTTTTTTCATTTATATTAATTCAATATTTTTTATTGCATTCCATCCTGCCTCCTCATAGAAAATGTTAAAACTACATTATGACAAATTTTGTGTCCTTGTACATGTCTTATACTTAATAAAATATTGCCCAGGTTTTCTTCATATCCAATGCTTGTGAAAAATGAAAAAGATCAATTTTATATAAACCACGTTGTTTAAGATTATTATTTTCAAGTAATTGGTTTAAATTTTAATTATATACTGTAACTTTTTAATTTTCTTTTAGAGTACATTGCTATTAGATTTTAAAAAATCTTAGGCCTAACTACTGGCCTTTAGCAAACTATTCGGTACCAGTGCTGCTGCACCTCTACTGACATGTGGTGGAATATATTAGTTACCAATCTGTTCTTAGCGACAGGTGAAAAATAATGATCGCTGTGCATCTACCAACATATTATTTACAGTAGTTTATGCAATTAGTTTATAATGTTAAGCTTTATTGCACGAGTACATGCTTCGAAAACGAGCGACGTTAGGAGCGAGTTTTCAAATTTGTAGGAAAGCAATAAAGCAACATTATAAACGAGTTGCATACTGCGGTTTTTTGTAAAATGTATAAGAGAATCAAACTTAATTTTGCGAAAACGGCGGTCAGCTGTTCCGTTTACTGCTTCCTCCACACGATTCTCTCGCTGCAATTGGCTGAATGTGTGATGACGTAATCATTCGTGCCGAAAAATGTCCGTTTATGAACGATTTCTTGCGCCCGATAAGTTCGTTCGTAATGCTGGAGTACAAAAAAAATTTTTTACGCATTTGTGTTGTATTAATCTTTACCAAACTTTGTAAAGACACTGTGACAATCCTGAAGAAGAGCCAGTAACTATTTCGTATCCATTCATACACTAATTTTGTGGTATCGATGTCTGTTAAAGGTCGTTAAATTCACATATTTGTATCGATGTCCATGAGACACGAAAGCCCGAAGTTTTTGAAATAAGTAGTCAATTTATAGTAAATGACTGCGAATTAACGTGTTTTATTGATCACGAGCAGTAAATAATAATGAAAAAAAGTTGAAGCCAAAGATACTTCCTAGTTTTTAATTCTTTTTTACACATTTTTACACTCCCAAAACACCAAAATGTGTTTCAATTCATTTGCTTGTTTATTTATTTCTGTTTATTATTATTATTATTATTATTATTATTATCATTATTCATTATTATTTATTCATTTATTGAACGAACGAATAGGATTAATTCATTTTATACATTATGATATGAATGGGTCGTTATATTGTATAAATGTTTAACAATATTTTAATATTATTTAAAATAACTTTATACAAAGTTTATTTTGATAAAAGTAGAGATGGACTTTCATATTTTGCTCGTCTTGAAAATGAATATTTGAATTAAAATAATAGAGCTAAAAATCGGAAAAATTAATCGATAACAATTTTTAACAAATAAACATTAATATGTCTAAAAATAATCGATAACAATTTTTCGATTAATCTTGCCGGTTGGTTTCAGGTAAAATGAGTGGGAAGCCATCTACGCCCGTTACTTTTCTTTCGATATTGGAAGAAAGTTTGCTTTTTATAGGGGGACTAGAATAATGGCGAAGTGTTTAGTGTGTTCGAAAGAATTGACGTATGTTAAAAAGTTCAACCTATAGAGCTATTACACAGCTTTGCGACCTCACAGAAACCCGGGATATAAAAATACAATCTGAGAATTGACAGATAGCCTGCAATCATTAGATTGATTGATTGATTGATTTTTTCGTGTTTCCGGGCACGTCAACTGCTTTGGTCATTAGTCCCGTTAGTGTAGTACATGTTTTTTTCCGGGAGATGGCCGTGATCTTCCCCCGCTGGATGGCGAGATCCGGCGCCGACCTACCGTCGGCTAGTGGGGTTCCTCTAACCAGGACTCTCCCACCAGCGGGGCACCGCCCCAGCCGGGACAAGCTCTAAGCTCCCGTACGGTCTCCCGAAACATGTGGTAGTGCAGTGCATGTTAGTGTAAATGTGTGTGTAAGGGGAGAGGTTAGGACAAGGAAGAGGAAGGAAAGATCGCGCGCGGTCCATGGCCCGTTCGGTAGGGTACTGCTCCGGCATTCGCCTGGTGTTGATCGGAGAAACCACGGAAAACTACCGATCAGAGCAGCCGGCCACTAGAATTCTCCTCCAGACAGCGACTGAATTCGACCTAGCTGAAACACTAATGTCGAAAATCCTGCCGCCGTCAGGACTCGAACCTCCCGGTCAGTGGCGCTGCAGTGACATCAGTTGATGCACTGAGCTACCGCTCCCGGTGCAATCATGAAATAAGTGTAGGATTTTGCAGATAGGAAATTATGAAATATGTGATGAAAATCATGAGGATTTACATTTTCAGACAAAGTTGGGCATGAAATAATCAAGCTTGGGGAGCAAATTCTCCTATTTGACCCCTCTTGGGTATCTATTTGTCAACATTAATTATTGTTTCAAGACGAACTAAATGCATTATATTATACAACATTGTATAAAATATTGTCCTAAAATGTTAATACTGTCTTCAAAAACGTTATATAAAGAATGGAAGTGGAATTATAGTACTGGTTATGATAAAGAGTCGGATAATGCTTTGCGTTATGTAATAATCTACGTTATATTATTTAATTTTTCATATTATTATTAAATAAAACATTCTAAATAATAATTACCATTTAAAAAAAGGTTAATTATCGATTTTCCAAGCGAACACTTTGCCCCACTTCCGTATCATTATTGGAACACTGTGCGCCCGCCCCGGCTTGTTCTTCGCTCGGCGGCTCGGTTCGGAGCAGGAGAGAAGATTTGTGTGATATCACAGAGCATTAAGTTGGCAAGCACTGGTCCAAAGAGACAGGAAAGGACAAAGATCGGGAAGGGAAGGTAACGCGCGATCCGTGGCCCGTTTGTTAAGTACTACTCCGTCATTTGCCTGGCATTGACAAGAGAAACCACGGAAAACTACCGATGAGAGCAGCCGACCGCTAGAATTCTTCTCCTCACCGTGGTTGAAATGTACTCATTTATGACGAAAATCCACAACACGGGAATTCGTATCCTAGTACCTGTCAATTAGAGACAGTTGTAACAGCTGTTGTCCAGAGTAATGTCAGCCGGTTTTGAAAACGTAAAAGTGTTTTGTTGAGTAATTAATCTGCATTGTAAAAAACTTAACAAATCAAAGAAAACTGCGACCATGAAAAACGATTTCTAGGCTTCGGCTCACAGAGGACAAGTTTAAGGAAGCTTTGAAGATCACACTTGATCGTTTTCACAGACTAATGTACGGTATATTTACTGCGTAAAAAAGGTTCAGAAAAATCATTGGCATTGTTGTACAATTTAGTTAATTTTAATGCATTAAAATTTAAACACTATGTTTTTGTGAAAAATGATAGCAGATAGGAATTCATTAATACTTTTTCTAAAAATCAGCCCATCTATGTCCACTTTCTTTCGATTTTGGAGGAAACTTTTCTTTTTAATTTAAATATCTCTCCTTACAAAATTATGTTGGGCTAGCTCAGTTAATTGGGGGTTCGAAGTTCATAATTGTTGCTACTTACTCTGCAATCAATTATTCTATCTGCCATCCATACGGAGTGGCGAGGAATCTGAAAATCGTATTAAAATGCTGGATTGCACGTAACGAACAATGATAATCAGCCTTCTTTCAACTTAAAAAAATAGAATTTATTATGATAATCAAAAATGAATCATTCTTTGGTCATGACCAGTTTTCTCTGTATTACAATAGTTATAAACCTTGTTATTCATTCGTGGGTCTTCGCGGGCTCTCCACTTCTTCGTTCGATGGCGCCCCGTAGAACCTTCTCCGTCGACGCAGCAGAATCTTGCTTCTGGATAAAGTCCTCGCCTAATTTTCGTGATCTAGTTCCAAATTCTCCCGGCGATACTATTATAATCTGTGACTTCCCTCACTTGCGTCTCAGGTGAACGCCTAGACACAAATTTTACTTCCTACAAGAACGCTCTATGCTAATATAAAAAAACGACAGTTAACTTTATACAACTGTCAATTACAGTCTTTCCTCGATCTAGTAAAATATATCACGAGCCGACCCGCTCGTCATCGTATTGCTCTAGCGAATGAATGTTCTTCTAAAAATTCGGAGGCATCCGAATCCTATATCTTTTTCTTTTATATCCCTAAACAATGCTTATTCCGCCTCTGCTCTGTCATTTCAACCTAACGAAAATGATCCTTAACGCCGGTTGTTTATTTGTCACATAGCGACCCCCTCGCGATCGTCTATTGACATCCCTACATTCTATGTCATATAAAATGACATTTCCATAATAAAAATGGTTCGTAATTTTGGTACATCACATTACTTATTTACTAATTAACCAGATGTTAACTTAATTCGGTTTGTTTTTTTCATATTTCCTTCTTATAATTTTCTTTCATAATTCACTCTAAGAGAACGCGTTTCATCATTCAATTGTTTTCATATTTCGCTCATAACCACTACCCTCTCGATTCAGGTAAGGTCTACAGTATAAATGGAGTTTTTACCAAAGGCAATAACAAGCAAAAAGAAATCCGTGAAAAGTAAACATATTTAAGGCGAAATAATAATATAACGCAAATCATGCTACGAGAAAAGAGGCCCACATGCTACCCTTAACACACGTGATATGCTGAAATACATTTTACCAAATCAAAAGTAGTTGAAAATGTTTTCAAGCTGCCAAATTGACAGCGTAGATAATCAAAATAATTCAAGTATTACTATTTACAAGCCATTATAAAAGAATTACACACAACTAGAAAAATTGTCTTCGTGGGATTTAAGTTTCCTCTTGCATTATTAAAATGCAGAAACAAGTTTCAGCTTATCCGACCAAGTAATACTTCTCAGTACACTACTACAGAATAGCAGTAAGGCTTTCTTAATATCAGTTAGATAAGAGTCTTTTCCTGTTGATCAATATTAAATAAACGATACGGAACCCTTTTATTGACCATTTCTGTGCATACAGATGTACAATCATTTTTACACTATCTATATCATATCGTATCGATATCTCATATTGTATCGCAACTATCGGCCAGAGCATATGAATTCATTCTTCTCATAATTCGGTTTATAATGTGAAGGATCGTAGATACTTTCAGCCACATCCTGACTGACATCCGTTGTTTCACAAACGTGTCTGATGAGGCAAACACGAACTCTAATACATAGAAATATTTCCAGCAGTAAACCGGCAGAGGTGGCTCAAAACATGACTGCAGTGCCTCTGACCGGGAAGTTCCAGAGTTCGAGACTCGACGGTGGAAGATTTTTTCGACATAGCTAGTGGGGGGACGAGTACCATATGCGCACCAGATCCCATCATTGAGCTCCAGAATCTCTTCCAAACCTTTTGACTATAAATAGTCGTATGATGAATAAATTTAAAAAAAAAAAAACGAGGTTATCAACGTGAAAATTAGACATTTCCGCCCCTGGTGTATACGAAGCTTATTTGTTTCGGTAAACAAACTATACTTTGGATTTTACTTTCTCGTGCACATACTTAATTAAAAAATAACTACAAAAATAAAACAATACCAAATTATACAATGTTAAATACATCATTACTAGGGCCAATATTATTATTCAAAACTAGCTGAAGAATCCTGCGTTACCACGATATTTACCATAATAATTTTTTATTGAACAGAAAGAGGAGTTCCATTTATTCCCGCCCTATGGCGGAGTCCACTTCTATTCTATTGTATATTCCCCCCGCCCTATCCCGCCTCTCACTGCCTTGCAATACCCGCTCTTCCGGACTCACTAAAACACTATCCCACAAAAACTATTTATATTTGTTTCTTATTGGCTTCGCGCCCCCCAAACTTCTTTCACTTTATAACTGAAAATAAACAAATCTAAACCTAAAAATACATTACATGTACTCACGTATATTCTTTTTTTGAAATTTTATATATTATACCAATACTTTCAATCAATTACCACATTATAAAACTTCATCTTTTTCAAATTTCGTTCTTCTCACATATTTATGAAGAAAAAATTGAAATTGATCTTGCCACGGCAATCGACGTTTAAAAATATTAAAGTAATTTTAGTTGAATTCGAGTACGTGTTTTCGGATCCTTGACAAATAGTGGCTGACGGAAAGGAGCTTTTAACCTCTTAGACAATTATAGTATCTCCAAACACCCGAGAACACAGTGGATCCCGCCTTGATAAAACTTTTCCCATTATCTAAAATAGCCTGTTTTGTTCCGTTTTCAATAACCTTGAAAATCAGCGTTGTCACACATTCCATTCCTCCAATTACCAATTTACCAATACAGTTTTACTTTAATTATACTGCCGTTTTACTATAAATTATATTCTTGCCGAATTTCCATCAATGTAAACATTCCTTCAAGACCCAAAGGTACGCTTTCACTCTTCACTATAATAAAACACTTCTCTACAAAAATGCATCCATCCGTCAGTTTCAACAACACATAAGTCATTCATAATATGTTTTGACTCGCACTGCCGCTCGCCCATCTCGCAAATACACAATAATTATGCTTTATTTACTACAACTAAACATTTGTGCACTCGTACCTTTTACGACAATATTAACCATATCCATCAAAAACTGATCTCTTCCAATTATTTTGCCTCTTGTACACTTCATGCACTCACGCCTACACGCAATTAAAATCATTATCCAAGTTACAATGTCCAAGTATTATAAATAGAGCGGAGAAAAACGTAAAATTATTTCGGATTTGAGAATTGACAGTGAAAATAAACGAACAGTCCTCTGAATGCGCAGTTGTGTGCATCGATGAACTCAATCGTACATCTCAGTCGTCAACCACTGGTGGCGCGCAGCTAAACTATTGGCATTGATGCACATTGATGATCTGTAACGTAAAGATGTAAAGCTACGTGAAAAATATACAGAAAAGTAATTATTTTGTATATATATTAAGGTTTATGTTTATAAACCATAGCCTATTGTACTCCGGACCTTTAAAGGAAGCTATCACAAAAGTTTCAACGGTTCTGGTTCAGTAGATTCAGAGATTATCGCGCTGTAAGTCAACGCACTTCTGTCTTTAGTATAGATATAGATTATTCACCAAGTAATTGACAGCCCACAAGATTTCTATTACTGAAGAAAAAGAATAGCAAATATCAAGAGAGAATTTGTGTTTGTTGCGGAAGAGATTTGGTTTCAATGGGAAACATTTTTTTCTAGCTTACTGAGATATAAATATGTCAGACTAAGATGCAGACAAGACATAACGGCATTACAGGTTCTTTTTTCAAACATATCTTCTCCCAAAAAGTACTTCGCTTAATTCATGCTCACCATTATTTCTGCTTTCAGAAACATACAAGGCGGGGGTGGCGAATGCTCTGACAGAGAATATTTTGACTGTTGATTTTGACAGATTGAGCTTCAAAGACGCCATGGCCTATCTCGCACACTCTTTTGCTCCATATAAGCCTGTTTTGTCCTATCCTTGCACCACACTACCACATATTCCGGGCGACCGGTCGGGAGCTGAGAGCTTGTTCCGGCTGGGGCGGTGCCCCGCTGGCGGGAGAGTCCTCGTTAGGGGGAAACCCCGCTAGACTACAGTAGGTCGGCGCCGGATCTCGCCATCCAGCGGGGGAAGATCACCGCCACCTCCCGATGAAAAAACATGCACTACACTTGTAGGACTAATAACCTTAGCTGTTGACGCGCCCGGAATCACTACCAACCAACCACCCAACCGGCCACGGCCGCTTGCCTCAGCCATTTGGCTGCATTCTGAGGAAGGCCTCAACATTATGGCCTCAACGTCAGCTACTATGACACACACGCGGCCCGTTCGTGACAGCCAATAGCACACGAACTCCGGCCGCGGAAGTCTATGCAACCATATTCGGAGTCCCTCCTACGTTACACCTACTATTCCATAATCCCTTAATCTGATAGGCAATACGTTCACTCTCTGTACGAAATTGAGGACTACACACAGTGTGTGTGTGTGTGTGTGTGTGTGTGTGTGTGTGTGTGTGTGTGTGTGTGTGTGTGTGTGTGTGTGTTTTCCTCGCCGTCAACAGGAGGACAAACACCCAGATGGAGCCAAGCAACGCTATGTTAAGGTACACAGTATATGTTATGGTGGCAGATATCATTATAATTTTGTTCGAAGAAGTCACAGGTAATAAGTTTTTTTTATTTATTTTTTTTTTTATTTTACGTCAAAAACAACTGCGTATGACGCTGTGGGGAAAAGTGAATGTGTGCACATTTTCAAAATTCTGTGATCCCTACACTAAGTCATATACTACTTAAATTTTGAATTTTTGAAAGGGAGAAAAAAAAACTCCCATGTAATAAAATCTATTTTCAAGGATAAACAAGCAATAAATTTTGAATTTTGAAAGGGAGAAAAAACAAACAAAGAACTCCCATGTAAAAAAATCTATTTTCAAGGGTAAATAAGCAATAAATTTAGAATTTTGAAAGGGAGAAAAAAAAACAAAAAAAAAACTCCCATGTAATAAAATCTATTTTTAAAGATAAATAAGCAATAAATTTTGGTTCTTATTACTTCCTGCCGCGACAACATGGAAACGATAATTTGAATAATTGTATTTCCCACTGAATTCTAGAAGACGTGCACAGAAAATGAAGTTACATTTATGTCCAGAAGCAAAACAAGGGGCCATCTCATCATTTGCTCAATGGATCAGGGAAACTGGACGAAAAACCTGATCGAGATGGGGGTCATTGACCCGGAAGCTGTAGTACAATAGTTGTTACAGGTTGTTTATACTTATTTATACAGTCCAAATGGTAAATAATGCATTATGTATCATTGTTAAAATTAATGTTACTTTTCTTGTGATGCTCAGTATAGTCTCTAATTGTATAGAAACAGTTATGCAACAAAAACGATTTCACTTGTGATTTAAACTTTTCTATTGAATTTAATGTCATCTGGCAAAGTGTTGTAAAATAATGTACATGTATTGTATGTGAATTTTTTGTAATGAGCTGTTGATACTGTCACCTGATGTATATGATTTCTACGTCGAGTGTTATAGTAATAGACTTCGGCATTTTCTGAAAAAATATTCCCGCCCTTGAGCAAGTCATTTTTTACAAAAAACCACTGATTCGTAAATAAAAAGACACGGTAATGGTAGAATTCCTAGATTAATGAAGAGATGCTTACATGAATCACGTGGGTGGGATTTGGTTATTATTCGTACAATTCGTTTTTGTAATCTAAAAGTCTGGGAGCTATAAGATGTATTTCCCTAGAATATTATGCCATATCTCAGGCGGGAATGAACATTCGCGAAATATACACAACGAGCAGTATGAAGGCTGACCGAATTTGCAAGAATTCTGAACGCGTAGCATAATGAACTTAATTTTGTGTTCAATTCATTTAAATGGACGTTCCATTTAAGGTTTGACTGAATTGAGAGACCTAAAAATTTTGTTGCCTTAACATCAGTCAATGGTACACAGTTCGTTTTCAATGGAGCACAGAATTGTTTATTTGAAATGGAAAACTGCATTAAAACTGTTTTCTTTTCGTTTACTATTAATTTGTTATTTCGGAACCAATTTGAAATATCTGATATTGTACTATTTACGGTTTCTTTATTGCAAAGGATGTTCGTATCATCCGCAAAGAGAACCGTTCTTCCGTTTCGAATCGTCGAGGGCATATCGTTTACGTAAAGTAGGAACAGAATAGGGCCTAAAATCGATCCTTGAGGAACTCCACATGCAACGGGCAAAGAGTCGGAAAGGTGCGTACGTAATGTTCCATCATTCCAGTAAGAGATTTCAACTCTCTGGGATCGTTGTTTAAGGTACGAACATAACCAATCTAGAGCAATACCTTCACGAATTCCATATGAAGGTAATTTGGAAAGTAAAATGTCACAAGTGATCAATGACGTCGTAAAAGCTTTTGAGAGATCTAAAAATAATCCAATAATAGGTGCCGTCCAATGATGAGGCGACATCTTTTAAGAAAAGAAAATATAGCTGTTTCCGTTGATTTTGATTTTCTAAATCCATGTTGGCAATCTGAAAGCGCGTCGTGTTTACTGAGAAACGTTTCCATTCGTACGTAAAAAAGTCTCTCTAATATTTTTGAAAAAACTGATAGAAGAGAAATGGGCCGATAATTTTGAATTTCATTTTTGCTGCCTTTTTTTGAAGAGCGGCTTAATTTTAGCTGTTTTGAAAATATCTGTAAACGTTCTGGAACATAACGATGAATTAAATATGTGAGTTAACGGGGGTATAATGGCATACGCA
>BLKR01011180.1:0-37176 GCA_011170035.1 Teleogryllus occipitalis
TGGAATGATTAGGCAAAGTTTTAAGTATTCTTTGAAATTGATTTAACTGAGAGAAAGGAAACAGTGTAGTTAATTATTAAGAGTGTAAGTTGTTTTCTTTTTTTCAGCAAGACAAAATTCTTGTATATGTAAAGTGTTTTATGTTCATTTACTGTAACAGCAATTTAATTAGAATATACTTAAGTAATTGGAAAGTGATTCGACTTGAGTTTCTGTGTAAGTGCATTCAATCCACAACGGCCCACATGACCCTGATCCCCGCTATTCTAATTGTATTTTTTTATTTTGCGCCCACCTTGAAAAACCATTCTGAGCTAGCCGGCGGAGGGGTGGGTCGCAACTGGCGCCCATAAGCGGGGCTCGATTATTGGATGCATTTACCAAAACTCGATTTGAGAAAAACTGAGACCAAAATTTGGTGGAACCAAAATTTCTAGTACAATTGAATCACAATTCACTAAGATTGCTGAACAGGTTACAGAGAAAAAAAAAGGTGTTGTGTAAAAGTGTGTTTTTTCTGGAGTGTTTTTCAAAAAAGGTATTATATGAAAGTGTTATCTGTTCGAGATAGTGTTTGGTATTTGTGTGTGTAATAATTTGTAAAAAGTGTATTGTGTCTGGGAAAGAGGATTGATTGATTCTAGGCAGTTAATAGAGTCAAAATGGCAGATAAATATAACGCGGCTAGGAATTTAACTACCGTTGAAGGATCGTCTTGGGATTCAGATAGCGATAGGGAAGTGGGAGGACAAGCTCCAAGTACCATGATCGCGAAAGAAACGGTAGAAGTAGAACAAGGAACGTCAGGAGAAACTAGCATGACCTCGCCGACGGAATCACAGCAAACGCCAACACGAGATCCGGATGAGGAACAACGAAACCTCGACAGGGCAAATTTAATGATGCAACGATTAATAGGACAATTCATGCAGCAATTAGATACGAGGTTAGGAATGCAGAATGAAAAGACAGAGGAAAATATAAAGAAATTAGGGACTAATTTAGAAACTAAATTAGAGGAGAACAAGAATGCCTTAGAAACAAAATTAGAAGAAAATAATAGGAAGTTAGAAGAGAATTTAAAAATACAATTCACTGAATTAGCAGAACAGTGGAAGGTCGAATTTAAGAATGAGATTCAACAAGAATTAGCGCAGGAACACGAGAAGTTAGAAGAAAAATTCACGGAACTGGGTCATGAATTAGAAGAGAAGATTGATCAAGTTACGAAAGGATTTGAAAATAGGATCGAAATGCAATCAGATCTTATAACCACCGTGTCCGACAGGCAGACTGAGATAGAACAAGGTGTAGAGAAGTTTAAAAAATTAGTTACTGAACAAGTTAAGGTTCAAGCTAGTAAATTAGATAGTGGAATAAAAGCTCTTTCGGAACAAGATGTGGTTCTACAACACCAAATTACAGCATGTACGAATGACGTTGTAGAATTGAAAAATCAAATTGAAAATTTACCATCGAGTGGAGGAAGCGTTCCGCACACGTATTTTTCATTACCGTGTACTCCTAAATTTAGTGCAGCGGGAGATGAAAATCCATGCGTATTTATGAGGCAGGTGGATAATTTCTTTTCTTTAAATTATGTTCCGGACAATAAGAAAACTCACATAGTCTATCAGATGATGCAGGGTAATGCACGAATATGGGCAGATAGTTTAGGAGAATTACCAAAAACTATGACAGAATTTAAAGAAAAATTTTACTCAAGATACTGGAACAATGAAACTCAAATTAATTTCAAAGTTAATGTAATGTATGGTACGTGGAAGAAAGGTACGATGTCCATGCAAGAATATGCAGAGGAGAAGTTAGCTTGTTTCAAATTATGTACTCCGACGATCCCGGATGACGAAATTGTCTGTTTGTTAACACGTCATTTTCCGTCAGCTACACAAAATTTGCTTAAGAATCTCTTGCCAATGTCCACGGAAAAGTTAATAACGCAGCTGGGATTGTATGATGCGACTTTCGTGTACAATGAGAGGTTACAGAGAGCAAGGGCAAATGTTAGTGGGCCGGTAGAAAGCCAAGACAGCAGGCAGCAGCAACATTATGTAAGCAAATCAGAGAAAAGAGGAACTTACAAATCGAAACAGCACGTAGAAGAACAGACCTATGCTAGACAAGATAGGACGCCGTCTAAAGATAGGAATAGAAAAAATTCTATTGATAGAGGAGTTTTCCAAAACAGAAATACTGAACCCAGTACATCTCGCGGACATGAGTCGGAAAATTAGAAAGGTTTGTTTCGACACGCCATCCCGCCGCAAACCTAATAGAAGAATCTAGGGAAGAAGAGGTGGCGATATTATCGATCGAATTAATCTCATTTGATGACGAACCGTGGAACGAAGAAGAACAAAAGCAGATCGGATCCAGGCGACAGTGTCCGAAGCTTAAGGTTAAATGTGAGGGTGTTGATACGTCAGTACTAGTGGATACAGGTTGTGCGACCTCCGTCATAGCGGAAAGTTTGTTGAATGAATTGAAAAACCAGGGAGTGGAGGTACCTACATTGCCGCTCGTAAAGTCTTTTCTGATAGGTGCGAATCGGAAAAAATCAAAGCCAATAACAAGACAAGTTTATTTGGATATAGAGATAGGCAAGAATAAGTATCAAGTTGTGTGCCTAGTAGCGCCGGAACTTTTATATCCGCTCATACTGGGAATCGATTTCATGAAACAATACGGGGTTGTTATCAACTTAGAAAAAAATACCATGACGTTAAAACCGAATAATCAACAGGATCTCGAATTTGATTCGTTCACATGGAATTATTGGGAGGCGAATTGTTTGGAGGAAGAAGATGTGAAGCTGAAAATTCGTTCGCATGTGCAAGGAAATTCTAATCTTAATGAAAATCAGAAGAAACAATTAATTGAAGTATTACTTAGGAATCAGAAGGTGTTTTGCAAAAACAAGAATCCAGTAAAAGATTTTCAATTCGAAATAGAACTAACAGATAGAACGCCATTCACGGGTTACCAATATGTCATTCCAGAAAAACATAAGGAGGAGGTGGATAAGCTCATTGCTACAATGGTTAAAGATGATATTATCATGAAGTCCAAAACCTCTTATCTAAGTCCGATAGTGCTCGTAGAAAAGAGTAATGGGAAGATAAGGTTGTGTTTAGATGCAAGACGATTGAATCAAGTTACCCTACCGTACAGAGACAGACCGTTGCGTGTAGAGGATTTAACTAATCAATTATCCGGCATCAAGTGGTTGAGTTCAACCGACTTCACTGCATCTTACTGGCAAATAGCGATAGCACCTGAATGTAGACAATATACAGGATTTATTCACCGGGGAATTTCGTATGTTTTCAAAAGAATGCCATTTGGACTCAAGAACAGTGCATCTGCTCTTGTGCAATGTTTAGACAATATCATTGACAGAGAGATGTCTAGCGATGCTTTTATCTATATTGATGACGTGCTCGTGTATTCGAAGACATTTGAAGAACACATGAACAAGCTAGATATTTTGCTGAAACGTCTGATTGAAAATAATTTACAACTGAATTTGGAGAAAAGTAATTTTTGCACTAAATAAGTTAAATTCCTAGGTTATGATTTGACAGTCAACGGAGTCAAAATGAACATGGAGAAGATGCAAGAGATAGATAAAATTGCACCGCCCAAAAACACGAAACAGCTTAAGAGTTTGTTAGGTTGCGTCAATTATTACGCCAGATTTATTCCTAATTTCGCCATGCACATTGCAATATTTCTTCCGTTACTGCGATAGCACACTAGATGAAAGTGGGATTACAATCGGAAAGTACAATTTCCACAGTTTACGATCACTTAAATAATAACAAAATGATGAAACAAACCAATAGACAAACAAACCGACAAGAATCATGTAAAGAAGAAAGAAGAAAGAAGAAGAAGAAGAAGAAAGAAGGAAAAAGAAGAAGAAGAAGAAGAAGGAAGAAACAAGATAGCTCGACATTCCAGAATCAAGACAGAAGAAAGGAAGAGCATCAAGTTTGGTTAAAAGATTTTTTCGGCATATGAAATCAAATCCCACAAAATCTTTTTTCCGAAAGAAGGGGTTATGTGACCATCCGTTTTGCCGAGGTCTCGGAAAACGGAGCACATCAATATTCAAGAATAAGATAAGCTGTTTGAACGCGCGCCAACGCGCATGAATACAATCCGAAAATGGAAACTACGAACTATATCCGTAAGAGAGCGTCTCGGTAGTGTATGCGACACCGAGAGTCGGGAGAAAGAAAGCTTTCTTTTCTGAAGTAACAGCTGGAGAGTGAGGACCTACCGATCACGAGAAGGCGGCACCTCGTACTGCTACGGACTTCAGGACTGCATCTACGATAAAAACTCTTCAAGACATTCGAGGAGGTAATTATCATATTACAATGCATTAAAACAATTCATCAGGAAAAGGATGAAAGTATAAGTGACGCATTTAAAATCTTTGTAAGAGAGAGGAGTGTGAATAGCATGAAACTAACGAGGCCATTCATTTCTTTTCTTTGCAGTTTTTTTATTTTTATATTTATTCTTCTTATACAATAGACTCAGTTGTCGTATTGTAGATTCTTTTAAATATGGAATTAAAAGCTAGTTACATTCTATAAAAGAATACGAAAAGAGTATCAACGGAAAACGAGACGGAGGCCACATCGTGAGTTGAACAACGGTACTGGAAAGGGGCGACCGTGCGGTTCTGCAGAGGGGCGGCTTTGCTCCCGACCGAGCTGCAAGGACAAGGACATCGAGCGATTGGAAGAGTCGACGCCGCAGATTTCTCTACGCCGTGAGAAGACACAGTAAGGTCGTGCCAACTTGAACAATTTGTAGATATTAGAAGGAATAATTTGTTTCGGAAAGAAAGTATTAGTACAGGTTCTTTATACCGATATTCTGTGAAAAATAGAATCAATCTTTTCTTTCAAGAAAAACTTAGCTAATTGTAAAGTTGCAACTAGGAAATTTACGACTGGAATGATTAGGCAAAGTTTTAAGTATTCTTTGAAATTGATTTAAATGAGAGAAAGGAAACAGTGTAGTTAATTATTAAGAGTGTAAGTTGTTTTCTTTTTTTTCAGCAAGACAAAATTCTTGTATATGTAAAGTGTTTTATGTTTATTTACTGTAACAGCAATTTAATTAGAATATACTTAAGTAAGTGGAAAGTGATTCGACTTGAGTTTCTGTGTAAGTGCATTCAATCCACAACGGCCCACATGACCCTGATCCCCGCTATTCTAATTGTATTTTTTTATTTTGCGCCCACCTTGAAAAACCATTCTGAGCTAGCCGGCAGAGGGGTGGGTCGCAGTAGGAAACCTCCGCTTGATCTCACGGTCCCTCATCCCGCCGCGCCTCGCCTCGCCCCGCTCCATACCTCACCACTCCGTCCCACACCGCTCCACCACACACCCCGCGCCACCTCACCCCACTCCGCTCTACTCCATTCCCCTCCGCCCCACACCGCTCCTCCACACGCGGCTCCACTTCGGCTCTACCCTTCCCCTCTCCACAATTTTCCATTCCGCCTCCCCCCATATCCCACATTGCCTCTTCCCGTTACCTTTTTCTCCGCCCCGCCCCGCTCCCCTCGAACCCGCCACTTCCTGTCCCGTTTTACCAAGCTCTGCTCCACTACCATTTGCGCCGATCCATTCCGCCCCGCCCTGCTCTACCCCGCTTGCATTTTTCCGTGCATCCGCGTCACGTCCCGCTCTGCCCCGCGCCGATCCTTCGCTCCTCTTCCCTCCGCGCCCCGCTTCGCCCGGCCCGTGCCAAACGAGTGCATCGGCGCGTGCCCCCGAGCGGAGTGCGGCTCCATTCAGTGCAGCAACTGGAGCTCGAGAGCTTTGCGCGGAGGTGGGGTCAATGCGATCTTTTGCGTTCTTAGGCGTCTTGGAGTGGGCGCCGGAGGCGGCCACTGGACCCAAAGACGCCGCGCCCGCGGTCCGAGAGGCCGCATTCGCCACACTGGATGAACGACTTTTCTTGTTACGAAGGCCTCCGCTCAGGCTTCGGACGCAGCAATTGAAAAACCGCTCGCTCGAAAGCCGTATTCGGGATTACCCCGCGTTATTCTAATCTTAACCCAGAGCTCTGAGCGGAATTTAGCAACGAAGTCCACTTCCTGCGCAAACTTCAAAGCAAGGAATGATGGGGATTCTGAAGCGGGAGGGAAAGTTGAAATATTTCCAAGTTTCCATTCTGAACTGCATGGATGTCGTGTCCAAATCTTTCCAAGAAGCAGACACTCAAAAGATAATAGAGAAATGTAGTTTATAAATATTAAATTATTGAAATTATATTACACTAAATTTTTATACATAAAAAACATTTTATGGTACTCTATTATATGCACTTAAAATTCATGGCGATGTTTTGAGAAAACTTTTACTATAAAAATGACGAAAATCCATAAAAAACTATTCTGTTACCGATTGTTCGGGTACGAACATAATTGTCAACTGTAGCAGCAGTTGATGACTGTAATTTATCACCTCCCCTCTACAGGACGCAATGTACCCTGCAAGATACATCCCTCGTTTATTTCAATTCCCGCTTTTCCACTAGAATCTAATTTTTTGAGGAAACTTAAACATTAAATATTTTTATTTGCTTTAAAAATGCAATAAAAATTTACACCGCTGGCAAGAAAACATTTAACGATTGGGATATTATTTTGTTAAAACTTCATGCATTAAATAATATTGAATAATATTCTCCTCCAATTACATTCTGCTATCAAAAACAGTTGGAATCTAATACACAGTAAACATGATAGATGAAATGATATCAGGAAAGAATTATGAAGGGAATTGTACTATAAAAGAACGGCGTTATTGACGAACTATAACAAATTATTTCCATCATTATAATCACATATTATACGTTTCATACTCCAAAGTATAAAGCCTACAGCGTGTTCGCGGATGAATTTTGAATAAATAATGTGTTAATCTTGTGAATTGGTGTATGCAAGTTAACGACATCAAAATAATTCCAAAAAGGATTATAGGATTATGGAAGGCAGCTAGCTATTGGTCACTAGACGAGCACTCATTATTCACGAATGGCACACTGTTAAATACATGCATTATGAATCATGATCTGCAAAACGCACACAGTGTACATACCTGCATAAGTTACGAAGTGTGCTCACCTCTCCACCGACGAACCAACGGAGTACTCTCAGCAACCAGCGTCGCACAAACATATTTTTAGAGAGGAATCTGAAATTTTCCTCAGTAAGCTGTTGCGAACGTTGAGTGATTGTACGTACACGTTTATTGAGAGACAAGCAGATTACCGCGCCTTACCTGGGTATTAATTTAACATAGGTAATACCACGCCTTGGAAATTGTCGATAAATTCTCGACTCGCAAAGCGAGGAGGGGATTTATCTGAGAATTTCCAAAGTACGAGTGGTATGACTGTTCCACGAGTGAATTATGTCCAACAGAGTTCCAACATCCACCAAATATTGAAGATAACTTAAAGCTATGTTAAAATCAAAGAGGTTATGTTATAGTACATACGCAGTTTATTGGACATCGACATAGTGATCGATGTATACCGCCTCCTAAGGTAGATAAGTCACAGTTTATGATTGGCCAGTAGGGAGAAGCGGTATGAAAAATCGAATAGAAAATCGATAAACTTTTTGAGATACTCCGCCCTGATTGGGGCATTTTGTATGCACAGTTAAACACCATTAGTTTTAATTTTACGAGAGGAATAGTCATAATAATCTATTAGATAGGTAAAGGAATGAATTCTATCAACATCAAAATTTCATTGAAATCTTCTTGAAAATTTCACGCCTTCTTGTATTTTTTCTAAATAAGCATTTGAGGTTAAAAATACAAATGTTTTCACAAATACAAATGAAATCACAGACACACATCCAATAAGTTTCCTATGTAAGTGTATAGAAAGTATACTGGTAAGGACGTCTGTCCAGGACAGATGCAAAAAGAATTGGATCAAAGTGGGCGGATTGTTTGTTATAAAAATTAGTATTATTTGTCGTTTTCCGAGGTCTGGCAATAAGCGATCCCTCCAATTTACGATATTTTACAGCTTTTCTTTATAATACGAGCTGTAATTTAATGTAATTTTAGACAATATTTAAACACTGAATTAGAAAAAAATAGTCACATTAATTTAATTTTCGATTCCATGATTGAAAATCCTCTTTAGAACATTTTTTTATATATAGTCATGGCAAAAAATACATATGTATTTACAAATGTAAATGATACTCATTTGTCTCAAGGATAATTACATTCAGAATTCATATTTAAAATTACACAGTATTAAATTTGTACGGATGATAATCAAAATACATAATGAAATATTTCAATTTTTGTCATTTGTTTCTTCCATGCAGCGTGTATCAGTAAGTGTTACAAATTTCTAGGGTACGTTGGGGGTTCGAAAACGGTAACTTTGCCAACTTTCATCTGGGGGAAATCTCATGTAGCATTATTTGAATGTCACGTGTCCCTGATTAAACGGCAACTCGTCAGCAGGGTCGCGAAATCTTTTTGAATGTGTCGAAAACTGTGCATGATGAATACCATTCCCCTATCAACCATTCAGAAACCAATCTACCATTCCATCCAATCTACCATTCAGGAACCAATGACCCATGTGTAACTTTGTTAAATGAGATATCCCACATGTTATTTAGCAAAATGTGATCTTCAAACACTCTTATCACTTCAATCACTGAACTTAACAAAGTTCCAAAATTTAAAATATCTTATATTTTGAAATTCCAAAGTTTGGATGAAAATGACTTTCCGACCAGTGCATTGTGTTCTAGTCTTACAGCAAATTAAAAGACAAACAAGTGGAGCTCAACAGCACACGTTTTTTCGCATTATTTCTCAAATTGCAATTTTTGGAAATTGAGAGCTCATCGAAAATGAAACCCGTCCCATTTTTATTTTTATTTATTAATTTATTTATTTATTTTACGTAAAAAACAATTAAAATCTGTGTGACGTGCTATCGGGAGAAGTGAATTCTGTGCACGTTTTCAAAATTCTCTGATACCTACCCTAAGCCATACACTACCTAAATTTTGAATACAGAAAAAAATGAGCGTTGTTTGCGCGGAATGTTAACAAACGTATGCGCTCCGATGTAATAAAATCTATTTTCGAGAGTAAATCAGCAATAAATTTCGACTGTTGTACCTCATTATCTCCTTCGTCAAGGAATAATACTTCCTGCCGCGACAACATGGAAACGATAATTCAAGTAACTCTATTTCTCACTGAATTCTAGAAGATGTGCACAGATAATGAAGTTACATTTATGTCCAGAAGGAAAACAAGGGGCCATCTCAGCATTTGCTCAATGGATCAGGGAAACTGGACGAAAAACCTTATCGAGATGGGGGTCATTGACCCGGAAGCTGTAGTACAATAGTTGTTATAGGTTGTTTATACTCATTTATACAGTCCAAATGGTAAATAATGCATTATGTATCATTGTTAAATTTAATGGTACTTTTCTTGTGATGCTCAGAATTGTCTCTAATTGTATAGAAAGGTATGCAGCTGAAACGATTTCACTTGAAATTTAAACGTTTCTATCGAATTTAATCGTCTAATTTCATTTAACAAAGTGTAAACTAATATACATACATTGTATGTGATTTTTGGTAATGAGCTGTTATACTGTCACCTGATGAATATGATTACTACATCGAGTGTTATAGTAGATTACCAAATCGGCGTTTTCTGAAAATATATTCCAGCCCTTAAACAAGTCATTTTTGACAAAAAACACTGATTCGTATATCAACAGACAAGGTAATGGTAAAATTTCTAGATTAATAAAGAGAGGCTTACAGAAATCACATGGAAGGCATTTGGTTATTATTCGTACAATTCTTTGTTGTAATCTAAAAGTCTGGGAGCTATAAGATGTATTTTTCCAGAATATTATGCCATATCTTTGGCGGGAATGAACATTCACGAAATATACACAACGTGCAGTATGAAGGCTGACTGAATTTGTAAGATTTCTAAACGCGTAGCATAATGATCTAAATTTTGTGTTCAATTCATTTAAATGGACGTTTCGTTTGAGGTTTGACTGAATTGAGAGACGTAAAAATTGTGTTGCCTTAACATCAGTCAATGGTACACCGTTCATTTTCAATGGAGCACAGAATTGTTCATTTGAAATGGAAAACTGCATTAAAACAGTTTTCTTTCCATTTACTATTAATTTGTTATTTCGGAACCAATATGAAGCATCTGATACTGTGCTATTTACGGATTCTTAATCGCAAAGAATGTTCGTATCATCCGCAAAGAGAACTGTTCTTCCGTTTCGAATCGTCGAGGGCATATCGTTTACGTAAAGTAAGAAGAGAATTTGGCCTAAATCGATCCTTGAGAAATTCTACGTGCAATCTGAAAACGGGTCGTTTTTACTGTGAAAGTTTTCCATTCATACATAAAAAAGTCTCTCTAACATTTTTGCAAAAACTGTTAGAAGAGAAATTGGCCGATAATTTTGAATTTAATTTTTGTTGCCTCTTTTGAAGAGCGGCTTAATCTTAGCTGTTTTGAAAATATCTGGAAACATTCCGATGCATTAGCATGCATTAAATATGTGAGTTAACAGGTGTAAAATGAGAGGCACACAAGTCTTTAAGAAGGAATCCGGGAATTCATCTAAACCGGCCAAATATTTATTTTTTAGATTACCGATAATTTTGAGAATTTCATAGGAAGAAGATTCGGAAGCGAACATCGTATCACAATTTTTTTGGGAAATGCGTGATAATGAATTTTGTGGCTCAAGACCCTGCGTGAGAGCGACAGCAATTCTCGAATGTATTGGTTAAAGAGATTAGCCACTGTTGCCGGATCGTTCACATTTCTATCGTTATATTTTAAAACAACATTCTCTATAAGATTTTTAGTTGATTTGGTCGTATTTTTATTATATTGCACAGTGCTTTTATTTTGTTATTTGCGTTCAAAATATCCTGATCGTGTTTCATGATTTTAACCTGCCTTGTGACTTTTCTTAACAATGATGTGTATTGTATGGAAATCTTGAGATACGTTATAATCTTGATATATGTGCGAATCTTGAGATACTTGTGATGTTTAGAAATGAAAGAAAGAATTCGCTTATGTTTACATCACACCCTTGTGTTATCAGAGAATTGCTTTTCCGTGAAATATTTAATTTTCTTTTTAGAATAGGAAAGCGAGTGTTAAAGTAAAAAGAAAGCTTTGAAGAAAAAAATAATTATATTTATCGTTTGTATCAACAGTATTATAAACCGCGTCCTATGACTCCTGCATCAAGTAATCAATGAATAATATTAATTTTTTAGTAAACAATATATATTCTAACGTGTATTATTTATTGTGTCAGTTTTTGCATTTCGTATAATCTTAAGAATTTGTGCATCGTGGTCACTGTGTTCTAAATCTTTTGTTTCAACTTCATATCGAGTAGTAGTTTTGTTAATTATAATTTGCTCGATTTTCTTCATCGAATTCAGTGTGATCCGTGTAAGTAAATTAATTGTAATATCTAATTTGAATGAATTAATTAATTTGAGAAACTGTTCTTTTTCGGAAATTTTGACCAGAAAATCAATGTTAAAATCTCCACATACAATGGATTCTAAAGAGCGATTGCTGACTTTGTTAAGTGTTATCTCCAGTTTTTCTAAGAACAAAGTATAATCTGCAGCTCTCTTTGTTGGAGGCCTGTAGATGCAAAGTAATATCACTCTTAGCGAAGTAAGATGTATAACAGAAATGTCCCCCTCTCTCTTCTTCTTCTTCTTCTTCTTCTTCTTGTTCTTCTTTCTCTCCTCTCTCTCTTCTCTCTCACTTCTTATTCTCTCTCTCTTTTTACCTATCTCTCTATCTATGTCTCTGTCTCTCCCTCTTTCTCTCTCTCTCTGCAATAAAAGCCGGTGAGGTAAAAGTTTGGAATTTGGAAAATGCTACGTTCTTTACGAGATAACCAATGTTCTGTAAAGCAAAGAACATCCATTTCATTTAAATAGCTCTGTAGATCTGCCTCGATAAACCCTGTTTTATTTGAAAGATACTGAACATTATGTTGAAGTATGTTTATCTTTGGCAAGTACCTACACGAATGTTTTTCTGCTGTATCTGACTGTTGTTTCTATATATTAGCTCCATTTTTATGTCGAGTGCGTAGTCGAAAGTTGTAATGTGTCCCGGCAGTGACAGGTTGTGAGGAAGGTGGGGCATCAGATGTAGATGAATTGGTAGTGGGAATGGAGAAACGGGAGTAGGTTCAGAGGAGGACGTAAGAGGGTTCGGAATAAGGGGGTGGAGAATGTAACGAAGGCGAAAGGGATGGATATTTGGCAGGAGGCTCCGTAAGACTGGAGATGATGACGTGTTGTGCAAGCTTGTTATCGACTGTATGATTTCAGCAAGATTCATATAAGGCCCACGCCTTACGAAAGTTGGCAGTGTGGCTACGTAGAGTTTCGTCCACTCCACAAACGGGCCACGGACCGCGCGCGAACTTTCATTTCTCTTCGTTGCCCTATCCTCACTTTTTAGACACACACTTACACTATCATGCACTACACTACCTTATATGCAGGGAGACCGGTCGGGGACTTAGAACTTGTCCCGGCTGGGGCAGTGCCTCGCTGGCGGGAGGTACCGGGTTTGGGAAAACCCCGCTAGTCGAGGGTAGGTCGGCGCCGGATCTCGCCATCCAGTGAGCGAAGATCACCGCCACCTCCCAATGTAAAACACGTACTACACTTACGAGACTAATTACCTCAGTAGTTGACGCGCACGGAATCACTAACAACCAATCAATCATCTGACAAGGAAGTGGAGAGTCTTAGAACGTAATCCTTCTGATGGGTGCGTAAGGTGCATCCATATTTGGCGCGCGCGGGCCGCGAGACATCGCGCTCTTGGCGTATTTCGCGATTGGTGGGGCAGGCAGCCACCGGAATGAGAGCCCGAGGCGAGTCTACAACCGCGACGGCGCCGTGGATATTTCACAAAGCGACATGCGATGGGAAGAAGTCAGCTTTTCAAGCAGAGCATACCCCGATTTAAACATAGCTGCACTTCAAGGTCACGAGCTAGAAGGAGTGATTAGTCATTCAATCGGGAACTCCAATTCCAAAATTTGTATTTCTAACGAAGCTTCGGATTCGATGACAGTTTTTCCCCACTCCTTCCAGCTCGTGACCTTGAAGTGCAGCTATGTTTAAATCGGAGTATAGTGGTGACGCGAGTGTACATTCTGCCTAAGACGACTTCTACCTTGGTGTAACTCCTCTGGAATGCGGTGACTACGCTACGGACTGGTACATATACTCGTGGTAACAAATACGCCACGGCCTTGGTTATTTCTAGCGGGGGATTGTTAACTGACAGATCTCCGGTACGATTTGAATTGTGGAAGTGGAAGATACTTGACTAGATAAACAATTTTTGTCTGCTTCCTCCTGCGTAATTTTTGGACATAACAATCCTCTGGTCTCGCGCTTAGGAAAGTGTGGGTCTGAACACACATCTTTCAAGCATTTTTTTAATATCCCCTTCGAGTAGGCAGTGAAGGTCACATCGCAGGAAAGAGGGTTGCCTATCTCGTCTTTAGATCAGGTCCTTCCAAACTGTTTAGTCACCCTATTTTCAAAAATTTTTAAATCGTTAACCACTCTTAATAATTAATTTTCATTACTCAAGCCTGTACAGTTGTATAGTACTCGATATAAGAATTTTATCTTGATATCAAAAATTAAGCTTTATTCCATAGTAAACCAGACGTCACTTCAAAATTTCTCCGAATTTTTTCCAGTTATTTTCAGTGTATTTGGTCTTGGGACATGTTGTGGTGTTAGCTGTTTTGATGAAGCAAGATTTCTCTTATCTTATGTGATCAGAATCTAATTCAAATATTACTGATGAGAAAAAGTTTTTGTTGGTATTGGTTATTCCAATGTCTAGTATATCAGGTTTGCATGTTCGACCTAGTGGAAAAAACGTTGGTTCACTGGGGGATATTATTTTAAGATTGTGATTGTTTATTATTTATGTTAATATTTTACCGTCACGATTTTAATTTTGATATCTCCTAAGACTTTTTCTGTTGGGTTGAATAAATTTTCTATATTAGTGTTTGCTATTTTGATACTTGGACGTTTGTAAGCAGATATTACTTTCCATACGTTATTGTTAAAGATTACTTCTACTGCAACGGTTTCCAATCCCGGTGTGTGTAGAAGTATTGTTAAATTATGTTGGTAATTAGATTTTACTGCTATGAGAACACCGCCTCCTTTGGTTTCTTGCCTGTCTCTCCTGTATATTGTGTAATTAGGAATAATTAGTTTGTTGTTTTTGTTTAAGTGTGTTTCGGTAATACTGTCTATTGTAACCTTTCCTCAGGTTTTCTTATTAAATATTCATGGATTCGGGGCTCTTTCAATGAAGATTTTGTAAAAACAAACACAAAGTCATAGTCACAGAACATTTATAATTGGACGTTTTCTTTAACATTTACCAAAATACAGAAAATCAATCCACAAACAATGATAAAAAACAAGCATTACATAATAAAAAAACATATATCCCCAAAACAACACAAACAAGTTTCACTCAATTTTAAACAAAGCTTTGTTTGCTTCTGAAGACAATCATTTGTCCATTTGCTAGTTTCTTTATAACTACAGCAAGAACTGAACATAAGCATTAATCAGGTTACAAAAGAAACTAAAGAATGATATGGTAGTAAAGTAATATTCACTCAATATTATCACATTCCTAATAACTCTGATAAACTGGTGTATAAGTATAAAAACACTAACTGAATTATTATTTCTTAAGGTGCAGAACTCATTGCAGGTTATTTTTCTGAAGTTACTCTTAAAACACATCCCACTGAGAAGATCTAAATAGAACAAGTGAATGCCTCTTCAGAATACTGTTCTGTTTCAATGTTAACAACACAAAGAATATTAAATCAGTAAATAAACTCCACATAAACATATGTAATACCCTCTGAAATCAACATGAACACATTCTTGACAATTTACAAGTGTTTAAATGTTAGACTGAAATACACATAGAAATGTAACCCATTATGACTCTTCTGTCACATTAAACTTTTACATAATCAGTATAACAGGATAAAAGATCTAGTCTTGCACTCTTTAAGAGAATTATACAAGTAAAAAAAATGAAGCATAAATGTGAATGTCTCATTCCATAATACACTGAAATTTACTCAATGCCTAATTTGCAAAACTTAATAATCACGTAGTAAATACAATAACATTCTTTAATACCCTCGTTTTGTTCAGAAGGAACTGTGGTTCGTTACGCACATTATTACAGATCACATGTTCCACGTGCCATTGCCCAAGCGGAAACAGTTTGTAAATGTTAGCCTCTATTTACGAAACTTCTTGCAATCTGTCTTCTTTTAAACGAGTCTATTGAATGTTTATGATTTAATTTAACAGAAACTGTATTTTCTACCACAATGCATTCTATAAACTGAAGCACTGATCACAATCTCTATTGAAGTAACAAAATGTACAGTACAAATACCTTGCAATCCGTCTTCTTCGTTGAACCTGCCTCTTGAACGTTTATGATTCAATTTAACAGAAACTGTATTTTCTAACACAGAACATTCTATAAACCGAAGCACTGATCACAATCTATCCGGTAATAACAAAGTGTAGAGTACAGATACCTTACTTTCTTAAGATAACCTCCTTCTACCTCGTCTCGAATCCAACGTTTCAACCCAACCGTCCAGCCTCGTGACGTCCCCCCGGCTTAAGAAGGGAGAACCCCCTCCCTACCTCCGATACACCCCTCTTTCATGGAATAAACTGGTGTCGTCTTAGCGGCGGCGCCAAATTCGTTGGTTGAACATGCGAATGGTCACACTATGTTGACATTATAATGATGTAAAAAGTGAATTAGTTCATTTTTTTTATTTGTGATAGAGTTCGCGTTCCAGTTTAGTAAGACCATTTTATTATTATTGATTTTATTGATATTATTATTGTGGTTAATAATATTATTATTACTATATTTTTCCATGGCTGTTGTTTAAATATTCAGCCACCGAGCTTTGAATCGTACTAATAATTGAAAGTTTTAATGAATTTATGAAATTGATGATACAAGTTGTTATGGAATTAATGATTGTGGAGAGAATGGGATTATTTGATTGAGGATTGGGTATGCGAGACCTATCATTATTTCCGTTCAGGGTATTTTGTCGAAGTGGTGAAAGGGCAGGATTTGAGTCGGAGTTATGAGTGAAATTTTCTCGTGTGTTGGTCTGCGGTAGACCCGGGAAGTGGATTTGTGGTTGATTGGAAGGGGGCGGAGGAGACGAGGGGTTGCCAGCATTTCTATTAATTTTGTGTATACTCTTGCTTTTTCTGCTTGTTCCTTCCTTGTAGTAACTACAAGTTGATTTTTTTACATAAGACTTGTGGCTACCGAGACAGTTCGCACACACGGGATTTTCATTTTTCTTTTGACACTGCAAAGTGGTTCCCGGCACAAAAAGCACACTTGATTGGGTAGTTACAGTTATTTTTTGTATGTCCGTAGTCCAAACACCCTTGACATTGAATGGGACCGTTGCATTTTTTTCCTTTTTTCTGTAATCACTCGATGGTTGCATATTTGGTTTATTTGTAGTATAGTTTCGGGTGTTTCTGTGCCGTTGAATTCGACTGCGATCACTGGTATTGGATTGCCTTCTTTTTGTAGTCTAGTGACATTCAACACTGAAGGGTGACGCTGTTTAAGGACTGCAAAAATGTCCTGTTCTAATATAGATTGATGAAGGTTTTTGAACACAACGGACAATTTTTTGTTGGCGGGGTACTGATTGAGTGGAATATCCGTTGTGTGTATGAAATACTTTATTATTTTTCGAAAGTCTGTAGGGTTTTTTGCACTGATCTTTCTCTTATTGTACTTTACATCTGTTACGAAATTGTTGGTAACATTGGTTCTGAGTTCTATTATAAATTGGTTGAGGTTACTTATTTCTGCTACATAGATAGGTGGAATTTTTTCCATTGAAGTTTGCTGTTCACCCGAAGTAACCTTTGTATATTCAAAACGTTTTTCCTCGAGATGTTGGCCTAATCTTTCAAGTTCAGTAAATCTGTTTCCAATTGGAACTCCGTAACTGTATTCTATATCACTAGTTGGATTTATACAATCTGCACTGGGATCGGAATTGAATCTTTTGGGATCTTGAGAGTTTATGTTGTCACTGACTGACCTCTTTTTTGTGTTGCTTCCGTGTTGAATCAGGGGTTGCTGCGCGCTGAGCCCTTGTAGCGTTGGGTTGATGGCCACCTCGCTGTCCTCATTCCGTTGCAGGTTCGAGGCTGGGTCGACGGTTTGATCCATTTTTTCTTCTGATGATGAAATATTTTGATGCGCAGAATTCACTTCGCTGTTGATTTCATCGGCGAAATCAGAATTGATGAGGGTTTGTAAGCCTGGTTTATTGCCCGGCCGGTTGATGGGTTGACATCGTACACCGTTGTTCGCACTCAACGGACTGCTTTGGTCGCACTGGGCGGACACGTCTGTTCACGACCGCTGCTGAGCGAGAACTCAGGTAAGTGGATGTCTGTGTTGTGTTAACCCAAGAAGATTGGGAACTGAAGACAGAGAAAGTGCAAGAGGACACTAACCGACTGGAGAGGAAACACGTCGGTACTCATTTTTGTTTCAAACTACAAATAAAATGAAAAAAGGAAAATTAACCCATAAATAAAAAAGCACCCAATTCACTCAATTCAACTACATTTTACTTTCTCGTATACATACGTATATACGGGAGTAATACACGAAGTATAGAGAAAGTTATGTAATGCTGCGGGAAATAGATTTCGAGATTTCAACGGAAATACGCGTATGGGGGTCCCCTGTTGCCGAAAAAGTAGTTTTTTCAAAACGTCCGCCCGCCCGTCTGTCTGTCCGTCTGTCTGTCAACACTACTACCGCCTAAACCACACGTACGATCTTTTCCAAATTGAAGAAACCCGTGTCCATCACGCTCTAGTTAAAGCTTTGAAATTTTGAAAAACATTCTTTAAAATTTGGAGGTACTTTACATTAAGCCCCCGGGGCATTTTCAAAATATTCTCAAAAACGGCTTCAAATATTTTATTTAAGTTTCTTGTAAAAATAGAGTAAAATCCACTTAGAAAGGTGGAATAGGTCCCGTTTTCATGGTTAACTCTGAAGTTTCGAAAATTGCAAATTTTTTTAATTTTTTCGGGGGGTTTCCTCCAACTATAAAATTGAAGACAGATTTTTCCTTCAAATGAAATGTGTTACCCATAAATACTTCTTTCATTAAGGTCATGTAGATATTTTTAAAATTTTAGTAGTTTTTGTGCAATAGAGCGTGCAATATTTGCAATTTTAAAAAACTACAAAAACATGATTTTCTAAAAAGCGGTTGAAATTTTTTCTTTACATTTGTGGTAGGGTTAGCGCCTAACCAACCCTATCCGATGAGATAAACGTCATAATGCTCTATTCTTTTGTTTTTTCTCGAAAATTACAAAAAGTTAATTTTTTTACTTGTTTCTCACGTCGGTAATATTTACCTTATAGGCGATTTCATCACACTGTTAGATTTATGAGTACATGTTCTTTAAATAATGTCCAATAAAGTTTCTCAAAAACGCAAGTTTTCTGTAAAAATGTGCTCAAAATTCCGCATTTGCAGAAACGCTCAAACGCCATTTTCTCAAAAATGGCTCCAAATTTTCTCCTCAAATTTCTCCAACGTATAGTGCTAATTGCACCGTTTAATATGCCGTAAAGAATTTTCGTGTATTTTTTCGTTTTTTCAAAACTTACACAAATGCAATTTTTCTGAAATATCTCAATATATCTCTCACCATTAATATGCACATTTCAATGGATTTGTATACATTATTACATTTGTGAGTGGAAATGCTTGAAAGGACCTTAAATGAAAAGTTTCAATTTCGTTTTTTCAAAAACTCAATGGATTCCTGTGAAAAAGAGCTTCAAATTTCGCATTTATTTCAGCTTCAAAATTTTCAATGAAAATTTCTATTTTGTACGAGATTTTACTCTTCTTTAATATTCTTGAAATAATATTTCGGTTCTCTTTGAGCGTGATGGCGTTAGTGCGTTTCTGAAAATGCGGAATTTTGAGCTTATTTTTACAGGAAACTTGGGTTTTCGAGAAACTATTTGACATTCTCTGGCAGCTGGCCAGAGAATGGACAAAGATCTCCATTCTTGGCGGTCATGACTTGACCTCATTCCTTAGCGCCAGTCCACGCCAAAGAATCTAGAAAAATTGCTACGATGAAGTCTGTGTCATTCTGTAGCACTTCCAGTTTATTTCTGGGTTAATTTTTCTTACTGAACAAATATATTAATTTATTTTGTAAAAAATACAAAATTTAAATGGTTACTTTTTATGCTTCTGCAATGTAAACTTATGCTTAGAAAGTATTTTTCAAACGCACTTTTGAGTGCTTATTTCGGCTCAGCCATTCTGATTATCCAAGTAGTTTATTAGACAAAATATGCTTATTCTGGTCTTAAGAGTTTATTTCCCAATTTTTGACTGTTTCCTCCCCGGACACTCCGTATAAAATTCTCTCGTCAAAGGTAGTCCTATATTCAAAACAAATGATTAATTTTACTCTTATCGGTTAGGATTGAAATAACATTACTTCGCTAGCTGAAACGTCCGAATTCCCAGCGACAATCCAGGAAGATGGAAAAGCCGCACCTTTTGCTGGAAAGTGTTCTGCGAAGAGAATTGTGTGTGCGGGTGGTAAGTTTAAGCCCTCGTTCAACCATTCGATACGAGATGGGCAGCCTCAGTTGAGCATAATTTGTTTTGTTATTAGTTGTCATCATCCGTTCGTTGGCTTCAGGCACTCTGACATCGTCGCCGGCTAGGAAGTCTCAAATCATCGGAAAGCTACAATTTCTTCTATCGAATTCTGTTATTGAAGATAATATAGTTCTTAAGATTAATCATGTTTGGCCTGTTTGGCTCAAACAAGTTTAAAGGTGTGCACACACAAATTAATGATTTTCCGAATGGTTATAAAATGAGAAAGCTCATAAAATTTGAAAGTGAACCAGTCGAAAAGCACATAAATGAAAGAGGACAGAAAGATGAGCGACAATACCAAAATTATTTAGCATAAATATTTTAACAAAAGTTGGAAATTACGAATGTTCAGTCAACCGTAATTCCTCGTGTTATCATTCAGATTAGGTATTATTGAATACAAGTTGTACTACTGCAGGCAAACGATATCAAAGTATTTAAATTAGTTCAAAGAATATTTAATTATTAAAATACACTGTTACTCAGTAACATGGTCACAATTGGGATAGCTGTACATCTGCGGAATATATTCTGCGATCGCAAGTGCATCCAACAACAGGCAAGGTGACAATTATAAGTTAGATATCAAAGTTCAAAAGGTCAAACAATTATTCTTGACACGATTAGTATACACAAGAACACAAGTTGAATTAACACATTATGCACATTAATCACATAAGTCACACATAAATTAACAAATAAAAGACAAAATGTTAAAGAGGTGTTAAAAACAAATTTAATCAAAACCTACAATCCAAAAACGCAAGTCAATTCACTCGATACTTATTTTACTAATACTCATTTATATATATACATATATATATATATATAAATATATATGTATATATATATATATATATATATATATATATATATATATATATATATATTGACGCTACTTCATAGCGTCAACCGCCACGCCGATACAGCCGCGATTGGTCACCCCGTGTCGCGTGATGCCGCAGGCCAATAGGCGTGAACATCGCGTGGGCGCGATCACGTGACCCTATGGAGCCGCGGAGCTGCGAGGAAAGATAACTGGGCTTCTTCTGATTCGAACTGCGGAGGAGAGCGGACGCCTGGCTGAGGGGAACAGCGGGCGAGGGCGTAGGTATTCTCCCGGAAGACGCGAGTCTTAGCTTTTTTTTTGGCTTCGGACACGTACGTGCGAGTACACGCACAGTAGAACGGCCTCGGGTGTGTAAGTTGCGCTCTGCCGGCCCCGCCTGTTGTGATCAGCTCCGGAGGTAGGCGAACCCGAGGGCAAGATCCGCCGTTCCTGGCGCAGAGGCGTGCCTGGACATTTTTCTGTGCCACGGGCGCCGACCACGCCGCCACCGCCGCAGCCATCGATCCCGAGCGCCGCCCTTCAACCGCTCGGCTACTGAGTGGGCATCGACTGATCCAGGCTATTCATCGCCGCTGGGTCGGGCAAGCGCCCGGGCCATCGCCACGGCTGCGCTAGCCTACCTGGGAAGGATGCGAGCGAGTAACCGCTCGTGACCCCCGCCAGCGCCGGCGCGATGAACTCCGTGCCCCGCGCGGCCAGCTGCTGTGACGGGAGATGGGCGAGCGACCCGTCAAGACGCCAACAATGTAAAATAGTTGTAAGTTAGTCTGTAAGTCAGTTTTTTTGTGTCCGGCTTCACCGTGATTTTGCCTAAATATCTCTTGTGAATTAAATTTAAGCTAAATGAGGAAAATTTTTATTTCCAAGTCGCATGCCAATGCCCACGCCACGCATGTTCCCGCTAGAAATTTCAGCGTTTTCAGTGGGGGTAGCCGGTCAAAGCTTTAACCTGCAGCTGGCGCCGGGAAAAAGGTAAGTCGAGGTCAACCCTGGGAGCACCACCACTTGGGGCTGTTTCGGACAGTGGGGGTGTTACAGTATGAAATGTAATTTGTTTTGGTTTTGAACAAGGTCGTAGCAACGTAGTGGTGCAATGAGCACACAAATATGTATCAAAGGTCTAATACTCAAGTTATCGTGAAGTAAAATATTTAAACCTTTGTTTACTGTTTGGTACATATAAAATCGTCAGGTTTTGACTCAATCAAATTTTACGGCGTATTTAGTGTTCAACTTTTTTCAAGGACTAAATAAACGTTGATTGTTTGGAAACAAACGTACAGACGATATACAGGTTGATTGGTTGGTAACAAATTCACAGACGAAATACAGGTTAATAGGTTGGTAACAAACGCACAGACGAAATATATTAAAGAAAATTTGATTGGTTGGTAACAAACACACAGACGAACTGGATGAAATGAAGTTTGTTTGGTTGGTAACAAACGCACAGGCGAAGTGGATGAAATGAAGGTTGATAACTATCGCACAGACGAAATGAATGAAATGAAGGTTGATTGGTTGTAACTAACGCACACGCAATAACATTGTGCAAACGTGTTAACACTAATAAAAATTTTACCAAAAATAATTTAGAAACAGAAGTAATTATATAATCGGATATGTATTTATTATTAATTATACTAAATCAGTTAAATAAGTGTCAGTATTATTTTGTCATATTTTCTTATCAATTTCATTGTAGTTTGTCAGCAGAAAAGTTTTTACATGCTAATTGTTTTTAAATTTAAATTTTTCGCAAGTTTTGAAACAAATTTTATACTGTGGATGTAGTTTCAAACCATGTTCTTTGTTTTAGTTGTGTAATGTTAGATCTTTAATTTCTTATTTGTTGCATTTTCCTGCATTTAAAAACTCGACATTTTATTGTTAAATATAAATATTAAGCTCGTTTACATTTCTTTATTTATATGAAATCGCATAAGAATGTACATGTAATGAACTCCTGGGTGTAGACTCCCATCTCGATCGTGGTTTTTCCTCCAGTTTCCCAGCAATCTGTAGAGCAAATGCTGAGATGTCCCTAGTTTGTCTGAACAAGTAACGTAGTTTACTCACTCCCAAGAACTAAATAAAAAAATTAATGTAAAATGTTTGCATTGCCAAAGCAGGAAAGTCTTGCCGCCGGTTCGGAGGCGCCGAGGCCACTCTTACTTCTCCCTGCCTTTTCCAGTCGCCTTCGTTATGAGGACGGACCGTCGCCCTCCACGCGAGGTGCAATAGAAGCACCTCTACTCCGCAGGAACCATTGAAATATTTTCCTGAACACCCAGCGGGTTTATTTTTCGATAATTGCCATTGCGAAAAAGTCCGTGGTTTGTATGCTCGAACGAAAGCTCGAGAAGTGCGTGGACCAACGGGGGCGGCAACCTTCCCTCCCTCCCTTCCTCTTCGAGCTACGACGTCCTGGATTGACCTTGAAGAGGAAGCCGCCGACGTGAGCTCCGAAATTGAACCTCCGAGAAATCCTTCTCAGAGCACGAAAGTGCGGGAATTCAAATTTTGCCAACTCTTGCGGGGAACATTCCCGATGCACATTAAACTTGTTCGTATATTGCCTACATAAAGCTTTCTTCAAAATATTTTCAGAACGAAGCTTCCAAGGATGCTGTATTTGGGTAATAAAATAAATTTCATCTTTCCCCAAACATTTTCGGCTTTTCCAATTAACTTAATTTTTCACTATTCATATTTTGTATCAGCTCTCATACAAATTTGTGAAATATCTTCATGGCAACTCCCTTGATGCTGCAAGCATATCTCAAACATTTACTTTTAATCACGTGCTTAATTTCGGTTTTCAGGTATTACAAATAATTTATGCGATGCATTTCATAGGTTTTATTTATTGGAACATTGGCTTTTCCGTGTATAATTTTGTACCATTTAATGTTACACGGAAGACGATTTAAAAATGCATTTCATTACAGAACATTTCAAGGAGAAAGAATTTCTAAAATGATCTGTTGTAATTGTCCTTAACAGTTATCTACTAAAAAATGAGCAACATTTAATCCTGATCTTGGGACGAGTTAGACTCGTTATGCATGAATTCCACTAACTTGCTGAAACTGAAAAATATTGAAAAAGTTACTGAAAAATGTGAGTGTTAAATAGCTGATGAATGTCATTATTTATTTTACGTCAAAGTTAAAAACTTTGTATGTCATGCCACAGGGTATTCTGTGCACGTTTTTTTAATTCATGGATTCTTACCTTCCACATACAAGTTGAATCCTGAATAGAGACAAATGAGCATGTTTGACATGAATTGTTAATACAATATTCACCCCGATGTAAGAAAATTTATTTTCAAAAGCAAATCAGCCATAGATTTAGGTTCTTTTCCTTCATTTCCTTCGTGAAGGAATATACTTCTGCCACTTAGACACGAAGAACGATAAATTGAATAATTATATATCCCATAACTTTAGAAGACGCACAGATTATAAAGTTACATGGATGTCCAGAAGCAAAACAAGGGGCCGTCTCAGCATTTGCTCAAGGGATCAGGGAAACTGGAAGAAAAGCCGAATCGAGATGAAAGTCATGAAAGACTCGGAAGCTGCGGTATAATACTTGTTACAGGTTATGTAGAAATAAATGTGCGACGTACGACGAACGTATTCGTTCAGTGCGGCGATACAGTGCGGCGAAATTTGGCTTTAATGGGCTATGGCAGCAGATGACAGACTCGAGTGCCTCTGCTAACAGCACATCACCTGAAGTGGCTCTCCCGTGGTCATGACCCAAGAGAGTCGCTGCATATTAATTGGACTGTAGACGACTGAAACTCCGTGTCCTGGTCAGATGAGTACCGATTTCAGTTGAGAAAAGCTGATGGTAATGTTCGAGTGTGGCGCAGATCCTATGAAGCCATGGACCCAAGTTCTCAACAAGGCACCGTACAAGCTGCTGGTGGCTCGACGATGGTGTGGGCTGTTCTTACATGGAATGGACTGGGTCCTCTGGTCTTACTGAACCGATAATTGACTTATAATGATAATGTACATCTAGTTTGAGACCGTTTGCAAAGAGTCATGTACTTCATGTTTCCAAACAACGATGGATTTTTTATGGATGACAATGCGCCATGTTACTGGGCCACAATATTTCGCGATTGGTTTGAAAAACATTCTGGAGAATTCAAGGGAATGATTTGGTCATCTAGATCAGCCAACGTGAACCCCATCGAACATTTATGGGACATAATCGAGAAGCGAGTTCTTGCACAAAATCATGCAACACTTTTACAATTATGGACGACTAGAGAAGCATCATGGTTAAATGGGGCCGGAAAATATCTAAAAGTGGGGTACTTCGAGGTTCATTCGAAGCAAGCTTGATGATTTCTATGTTAAAGCACAGTAAATCTTTTAATTTTACTGCTAGTCATAGGCAAATAACCGTCTCACCTATTTTCAGTAAAGTATTTGAGAAAAAATTCAGGGGTGGTTGCAGATATCTTGTAATACTCTACAATGTGAATTAAGAAATAATTACACCACAACAATAAAAAAATTATTGTTGTGGTTTATTTCTTGATTCATATTATATTCTACAAATATACATAATATACATATTCAAGTACATATTGTTTGATATACGAATCACTCCACCTATCTCCAATTACTGAGAATTACAGAAGATGTAGCCCATGCCTTTCGTAGTAAAGAATTACGAACGGCCACTTTCTTGGGGTTTACTCAAACATACGACCACATTCGCAACTTCTTTTCCGATCGCACTTCTTGATGAGCACCCTGACCACTACACCGCGGGCACCCCCCTCGTGGATCCATTATTTGGATGGCAGCTCCTACCAGAAACTTCGTAGCCCTTTAGCCTTACCTGAAGTGGATGAAGGATTTTAACTGTTTAGAGATAACGCTGTTTTATGAATGATTATGAAGCAAAGGAATGAAAGTCAAAAAAAGCAAGAAAACAGACAACTAATCGGGATCCCGCTTTGTTCACTAGAGAAGACTTCGTACCAGACGAGTACTAAGCCCGTGCCTTGCCAGCCCCTGCTCCTCAACCGTGCACTTACCTCTGGCCGGGAGAGCACCGCCGACCACGAACACGCCCCCCGAGTGTCTGTTGTGCAACGACCGTGCGCGTGCCATCGTGCCATCGAGTCATCGCGGCAGTCATCGAGTGCATGTGTGTGTGGGTGCGCGGGGGAAAAGTGTAACGGTAACTGTCACTCTCAAGAGCCTGTGCAAGTTTCACTGGCAAACTATAAAAACCTCACAGTTAGTCTGTAAGTTCAGATTGTAAGTACAAGTGCGTGTAAATACTGTAAATAAGTCGCGTCTAATTTAAGTTTAGTTTGTAAGAATATAAGTGTTAGTATATAAATTTAGATTATAAGTGCTATAGTGTGTAAATAATATAAACAAGTTGCGTAAAATATAAACAGTAGTTTGTAAGGTTAGTATAAGATTAGGTTTAATATCTAGGTTAGCGTCCCCCACCCGTGATGTAACTTTACACGTAATATAAATAAATGTCATTATAGTATTTAAATGTTTATTCCGGGATTTGAAACCTTGTACTCACAGACGAAGGGTGAAACGTCAAACCCTTACACTACGTGACGCATCCTGTCTATTGAAAGATTCCAAGAATTGAATTAACTTTGCATCTTCGAATTGGACCAAATCGCGATGCTGCAGCAGAGAACGACGTCTCGCCACCTCGCCTACCGCTCAATCCCGCCTCTCCGTCGGCGCAGCTCCGCCGGCGCTGCTCCGTCCCTGCCGCTCCGCCCTCGCCGATCTGCCCCGGCCGCTCCACCCCCGCCGCTCCGCACTCGCCGCTCCCCCTGCCGCTCCGCCCCCGCCGCACCGCCCCCACCGCTCCGCCCCGGCCGCTCCGCCCCCGCCGTTCCGCCCCGCCGCTCCGCCCCCGCCGCTCCGCCCCGGCCGCTCCACCCCCGCCGCTCCCCCTGCCGCTCCGCCCCCGCCGCTCCGCCCTCGCCGCTCCGCCCCCGCCGCTCCGCCCCCGCCGCTCCGCCCCCGCCGCTCCGTCCCCGCCGGCAGTCACCGCACCCGTGCGAGGCTTAAATCGTAAACTCTTATTACACTCTGCTCGCGAACGAGCTCAATCTTGGCCCGAGGCCGTTTTCATCTGCGTTACAATATGACACGGCACGGGCCGGCTGTCTCCCCCCACTGCTGGGGCGGTTGTTCGGTTTTCCGACGACGCGACTAGCGAGCAGAGGGGGGTGCAAGCTGGAGGGGGAGCGGAGGGGCGGAAATGGAAGCGAAGGAGGAGGAAACGGAGGTTGGGATATCGTAAGGCAGCACCGAACAGTCTGGCGGGGGAGGGGGAGGCGGGTGCTGGATGAAGCCGGAAAATGTGTACGGGAACAGATCAAATCAGGCTGGTATGTCGGTTGAAGCTGAGGTAGAGATGAGTGGTATATGTGGTGGTGCGGAGGATCGAATAAGTAGATCCGAAAGGAGAGGAGAGGAGACGAAGAGGGGCTGAGTTGGGGACGCGTGGAGTTGGAGAAGGTTTGGATTGCGACCGACTGCTCTCATCGTCAGTTTTCCGTGGTTTCTCCGGTCGCCACCAGGCAAGTGCCGGAGCAGTGCCCTAACAAACAGGAGACGGAATGCGCGCGGTCTTTTCTTCCTCTTGCTTGTCCTATCCACACACTTTCACTACACGCATATACACGCACTACACTACCACTCACGCCGGGAGACCGGTCGGGAGCTTACAGCTTGCCCGAGCTGGAGTGGTGCACCGCTGGTGGGAAACACGTGGCTGGGGGAATCCCGCTAGGCGACGGTAGGTCGCCGACGGATCTCACCATCCAGCGGGGGAAGATCACAGCCACCTCCCGAGGAATAAACATGCACTGCACTTATGGCACTAATGACCTCATTAGTTGGCGCGCCCTGAATCACTAACAACCAACCTGAAGTTATGGAGGTGGAGACATCGCAGAGCAGCATGCAACAAAGGTGCGGTGGTGCGGAAACCTATCTAGGCGGAACAGGAAGATGAAGAAAGGGGTCCAAAGTGGGGAAGGCATGAAGGAGCAGCGGGCAAGAGATGGAATCGGGCAACAACAATGGCTACGGCAGTCTCTCTGGCCTGGACGTCGATACGGTTCGTGTCCCGACGGTGGCGGGTTTTTCACGGACTAAGTAGCTAGATCCAATTCAGCTGCCATCTGGAGAAGTCTATCGCCCCCCCCCCCTACTGCTCTAATAAGATTTCCGTAGTTGACCGATCAGTACCAGGCAAATACCGGATCAGGACTATAACAAATGAGCCTCTAATAACGTGCGATATTTCCTTTTTCATTCTTATCCCCTCCTCTATCCTCACACTCAATGCATTACGATACTCAAGTTGGGAGACCAATGAGGAAACTTAGCTTCTCCCAGAAGGGGCGGTTCCCCACTGGCGGAGATACTTGAAGACGGAAAACTCGTAAGTCAAGGTGTAAGTCGGGGTCGGAGCTTACATTTAAGATCACCACCACACTAAAATATTATATGCGCTAAAAGTGCATTCATGAACATACAGGTCACGAAAACACGAAATAATAAATAAATTAATGAAGAGAAGGGACCATGCTCATGATCTAGTTCAAGGATTCACAACCTTTTTCGCTCATGGGCCGCCTTTTGAAAAGAATTGTTGGCTCCATCGATTCCTTTACGTTATTGTGATACGTTACAATATATCATTCACAGTATGTATGTATTTGGCATCATTGGGTCGGTAGTCCGACTTCCCCGGCCAGATACCAGTGTCGGCCAGCTACCCCATGCCTGGGCTTAGTTAAACTCCCATGCTTGGGGGTAAGAGCGACATGAGGCGAACATGACGTATTCTCTTCACCGTAACTAGCAAGATCCGCCTGCTTGAGCTATTCTTCGTCACACAGCTACAGAAACAGACGATTTTAAAGGAAAGCCACAACTCTATTATTGCATTATTCATAGTCATAACACAAATAAATGTCGATAAATGTTTTAAAGATATAAAATCCCCATATTTTAGTAAATATCTAATTTACAATAATCGAATAAGCTTCCGCTTCTGAATAGTTGAGTTTTTTTAAATTTTCATTGTTGTGCAATAGTTGCAACATTTTTAGAGTTTTGCCTGACCGCACTGGCATTTCTCCAGAACGTATTGCAGGAGTGTTAAACATCTAAATATTCCAAAATATTTTCCTCCAAATATTTTCGTGTAGTAACTTCTTATAAACTTTTAGGCAATATTTCCAAGTAAGTTAATGGAGTTTTCGTTTTCTTAATGAAGTTCTTTTCTTTCATTTTCGAAAAAACAACAGATTCGTAAATGCATATATAAAGGTAGTATTCCAAGCTTGATGAAAAGAGGCTCGCAAGAATTTGGAAGATGGGATTCGCTTATTATTCATACACTTTTTTCTGCAATCTAAAAATCTCGGTACTGTAAGAGGTAAAAATGTAGGTACTATATCTCAGGCGAGAATGTAGAACACAAAATACACGCAACGAAAGCTGATTAAAGTTGAAAGAATATTGATACGTAAAAATGATCTTAATTTAAACCAATATGCATGGTCGACTTGGATGGCCGAGGCGGGTAGAGCGTGTGCCGAGTCAGCGCCTCGGTCCGATGGGTCGCGGGTTCATGCCCCGCCGTGGGCATTGTTGTTTGTCGCTAGTCATTCATGTATGTGTGTTGTCGCGGAATGCCTTGTGAGTGCTGAGCACAGGCCCTTGAGCACGCATGTGTGCCTAGTGTAAAAGGTTAATATGTTTCCCCATGAAGGACATAATGGGTACCCGACGTGGATGGCCGAAATCGGCATCCCCTGAAGCTGGAAAAAAAGCCCAGGTAGAAAAAATCACTTGTATGGATATTTGAGGTTTGAGTTAAGAGACCCAGAAACGGTGTTGCCTGAACATTAGCTTGTTGAATATCGTTTATTTTGAATTGCCCAAATGAATGCCCATTTCAAATCCCGAACTGAGTTGAAACAATTTTCACTTCATTTACTATTAATATATTACAAAACCAATTTCAAACATCTGAATTCTTGCTATTTATATCGTTTCTATCTCCCAAAGAATATACGTGTCATCAGCAAAGAGAACTTCCGTTTCTAACGGTCGAAAGAGTCGTCCTATCCTCTTTCTTTTACACATAAAGGAAAGAGAATAGGACTTAAATTCGAACCCTGCCGGACCCCATGATCAAAAGGCAAAGATTTGGAAAGATTATTGTTTCTACATTTTTAGTTTGATATTAAAGGGTTCAAAGATATCCAATTTAAGCAACCACGAAAGTAATTTAGAAATAAAAAATGTTATGATCGACATCAAAAGCTTTCGAAATAACTAGAAATATTCCAATATACGGTTCATTTTTATCCATTGATGAACACATTTAAAAATAATAAAACTTTTTCTGTAGGTTTTTGATTTCTAAATCCATGTTGAGAGTCGTTTTTCCTGAGAAAAGTTTCAATCCGATGACTGCGTTCCATTCATTGTGGGCAGTAGGCTTCATAGAATTACGGAACACGTACAGTTTTAGAAATTGCAGTCATTCTAATATCGATGAGTTTCTTCATTCTCCTTTTCGTTTATGGTCGTTGTAAATTGTATGTTCGTACTTATGTTAAAAGCACATATTTATGTCCTCACTTCCACGTTAACATTTTTGTTGTCAATGAGCCTTAAGATGTCTTTCAGGACAATTCGCGATTCCGAGTGAGCGTGCGCGGTCTGCTCTCCTCCCTCCCCATCCCTTACTACCGCACCATCCCCCTCCCCTACTCCCACTCACCCCCTCCGCCGCAGAACCCGCCGCCCGGTGCCTCAGTTAATCTGGAATTCTGAAAAACAACTCGCTGTAATCCAGCCGACCGGGTGGTGGCACGGAGACATGGGGGGGGGGGCGAGTTAGGCGAGCGGTTGGGGTGGTGGGGCGCAGTGGCTGAAAATGCGATTATGGTGGGTCATATGCACTGATGTTCTTCGGGGCTGTTGTTGAACTGCTGTATTAATAATTAATTTTCCTTTTCAGGCAGTTCAAGTCATTATGAGTCGTAAGTTGCTATATGACCATAACTGGATTAATGATTTATGGAGAGATGATTATGATATGAAATATGAGAAGAACTGTGATGAAATAATGGGTTGAGAGGAAAGGGATAGGGAAACCCGGAGAAACCCTATCGTGAACCTGGTTTGTCCACAAGAAATTCCACAGGAACAGACAGAATTTGCACCCGGGTGAAGAGAGATGGTAATCTCGTGCCTGGAACGCTAAACTCCCGGTCAGTTCATTCTTCTTTTCTAATATCAGTGTTAAATGAATGATATCTGGCTTCATGTGTAGTGAATGGGTAATACTAAACTATTTATTTATTTTACGACTAAACCGTTAAAATAGTTACAAAACCGAAGGAACATCATTGCAAGAAGCTTGATTTTCCTTTAGAAACTCAGGTTAAGTTACACCCAAAAATTTCTGCACGCAAGCTGAACAGATCTTAGTCACGCACTTTAATAGTATTGCTTTCAAATAAAGTAATAAATAAGAAATATATCTCGATATTTGTTTTCTTAATTGTTCAAAAATACTTTATATCGTTACTGTTTCTACTAGAAATAAGTTGAAATTAAACGCGAAGACAAAATTTAAAATGCTATATTTTAGAAATAAGTTCATTGTAAATATTAAATGAATTCCAAAAGAATCCATTTAATAATATTCACGTTGAGCCATATTTATAATTGCTTGAAAATGGTTTTTCTACGATCATATGAAAAGAAGTGATTTTATGAGCGCTAGGGGCGCGGCAAGTTGGCATTTCCTAAGACAGTCGTTATTTCACAGGTGTGCCTTTCAAATCAAGAACCTTTTACATCTTCTAACATTTTTTAAAAATTTATTAATATTAATATTAATATTATTTATTATTACTATTATTATTTCATCTTTCAATTATTAATAGTTAAATTGTTGGGATGGGATTCTGAAACTCAAGAAAGCGCGCGCAAATGATTTTCTCCCCCATACGTCACATACAGTTTTGGACTGTTTTCGACTAAATAAATAAAAAAATACATACACGGTTGGTGTAGTGAAATAGAGATGTGTTTAGGAGCTGCATCAGTTAGGGGAATAGAAACGTTTATTGGTGCACCAATCTACAATAGTGACTGGCAGCAAATGCTGCTGCAAAAAATGATACATGTCCATCTTGTCGATTTGCTGGGTATCTAATGCATCCATGGGCACTTCCCACATGGCCGGAGGCTGCATAGTTTTCTTTCAATATGCGAATTGGAAATTAGTATCATGGATTTGATGTCTTTTCCCAGTGGCGTAGTTAGGAAGGGGGGGGGGCAGGGAGGGCGGCCCGCTCCGGGTAACATCATTTTAGAGGTAACACCAACTAGACAATTTTATAGTTGGAATTATATTTTGAAGGGCGATCATAGGAGTACAAGTCAAAAAAGCTTATTTTACAGTAGAACGAGAAAATTGTTTCAGTTCTTATATTAAAAATACTTACGAAATCGGCAGTGTGCAGATAAATATGTGTATAAATATGTGTGGAGATGAGTATAATGTGTGCAGATAAATGCATCTGGTTTTATTGCAGGCTTTGACTTCTACACATTATACCAGACATAGATATGGAACTGATGAGGAAAAAGAAATACATAATATTTCGTTTTTGTCAAAAAATGACTTGTATTCTTATGATTGCCCATTAAAGATATAATTTTAATGATTTATTTAAAAATTATAGACTTTCAAAAAATTATATATCAGTTTGCTACCCTTAAATCTCGAAAAGTGTTTGTATAAAACAACATTTTTTAATTAGTAGTTTTAATTAATTTGAGATTATTTATTTAAAAATTATATTTCAATTACTCTACATTACTTACAGTTTTTAATATATTATAAACAAATGTCATGTGCAAATATACATAGGAGAATCAAATGAAAACCGCAAAACTGCAATTAAAATTTTTTTTTCCCTCTTTAGGTGTTTGGAAATTTGCAGGCATAGTCCCTGATGCCTTTCCAAGCTGGTAGAACGAGGCTGTGTGAGTAGATGTGGTTGGAGCTGAATAATAGCTGATTCAAGATAGCGGCACCACTACCCAGATGCACCAAGGAGCAACACCGTGGAGTTATTAGATTGGATTAGAGTTATTATTACCGGTTGATATTCATCAGAGAATGAAGGCGAAATTTGGGGACGCCTGTCTGTCACATAAGCAAATGTACGACTGGTATAAAAATTCATAGAAGTTACAACTTTTCTGTGATGCTCTACGTCCCGGTCAGACTTTGTGATGTGACAGGAGTTGTCACCATCTGCTGGGAAAGTGATAGTAACTTTATTCTGGAATTAGAACGATCGTTTTCTGGAACAGTGCACGCTGCAAGGTACCACAGGGACCAGAGCCAACTACTCCGACCTTCTCTAGAACCATTTGAAGTCAGAAATACGCACAAAGTGATGGATTTTGCTGAATGCAGCTATTTTTTTTTCAACATGATAACGCCTGTCCGCATTCAGTTCGTACAACTATGAAAACAATCAACGACCTACGCTGCAAGTTCCTTTTACATCCGCCAGATTTTGCACCGGCAGATTACCACATCTTTGGCCCATTCACGAACAAGTTGGAGGGCAGAAGTTCAAATCTGATGAAGGCGTTCTATCAGCGGTGCACGAGTGTCTACGACGTCAACCAAACAACGTTTTCTTTCAAATTTCGAGGCACTTCCTATGCGATGGCGTGATTGCATTGATGATGTAGAAAAATAATGTACAAAGAAACACTATCTCTGCAGTAAAACAGTAAAAAATATTAATTGTGGTTTTCATTTGTTCTTCCCTCGTATTTGTATTTTTTAAACAATGTGTAAAATATTCAGATAGATAGTTTTATATTTAATTGTAGGGGGTAGGGTTAGTTTTACGGCGGGGACGCCGACTGAAGGTGTGGTCCACCTGTGGTGTTGCCACCCAGTGAAGCACGGACGGAGCCTCGTTGGAGCCATTGTGCCGCATGGAAGCCCGGGGGCGACAAGGACACGGCCGCGGCGGCAGGGACCACCCGGGCGCTGGATTAGCCGCATTGTGCAGCGGCCAGAAGCGACCCCCTGGCCCGCCCCGCCGGCTGCGCCAAATCGCCGTGTAATGCGTTTCTAGTGGCGGAGCGAAGCGTCGCGCCGCTCACAGGGTTGGCCGCGCCAACACCAACAGGCTCATTACATTGGCACTTACATTTGCAAGAAAAAAAATTATTGTTCTACAGATTAAAAATATTAAATGAAATTCCTCGTTGTGTAAAGAATAGTTTGGACTCTTAAATATTTGATTTAAGTGGCATTTAATGATTGAATTTCCCACACTTCCCACAAAGATTTTCGTACACACACACACACACACACACACACACACATGCTTATAGGCAAAAGTGATCGTCATCGACCCCTGCATGATCAAGTAATTATCATTTATTCTGATATACTTCCGTATCTTTCATTAATATATGAACAAAACGGACACATCATAGCGGTACTCATAACCGTTCTTACAAAATGAATGCTAGAGAGAGCAGTTGTATCAATGTTAGAACGATCTATTTCACACAGAATCTTGGATTTTAGAAAGTATTTCCTGAAAAACTTTCATTCTTGAATTATGTCGCTGACGCAACATATAATTTGTCAAATCGCGCGCGCTGTGGAAAAGTTTAAAATGTTGGTTTTTTTCTTCTTGTAGAAAGTACCGTTAGTAGATAGTGCTGTGTCGGTTCCTCTGCTCGACACAGCTGTGTTGACTGTTAATGCTAATGAGTTTCGATACCTCTACGACACGATGGATTGATTGAATGAATGATCGAAGTTACCAGAGACGTCTACTGGTATAGTTGTCAGTGCCGTTAGTGAAATGATTTTTTTCTCGGAATGTGGCGATATTCCTACCATGCTGGATGGTGAGATCCAGTACCGACCTACACTCGACTACCGGGAGATTTCCCGCTCCAGGTATCTCCCCGTCAGGGAGAAATCTAAGCTCCTGACTGGTCTCCCAACATTCGCAGTGGTGTATTGCATCTAAGAGTAAAGGTGTGTGAGAAAGTGAAGAGGTAAGAACAAGGACGAGGTAGGAAAGATCGCGCTGCCTTATACGAGTGTCCCAGGAGGACACTTGTGTAAGTCTCGTAAGTGTAGTGCATTTTTCCCTCGAGACGTGGTAATGATCTTGCCCCGCTAGATTTTGAGATCCGTCACCAACCTACCGTCGGTTAGCGGGGTTTTCGCCAACCATGATACCCAACCCCCACCAGCTAGGCACCACCCCAACCGGCACAAGCTCTAAGCTCGTGACCAGTCTCCCGGCGTGAGTGTAAGTGTAGTGTATTTTAATGTAAGTGTGTGTAAGTAAAGGGTGAGGATAGGACAAGGAAGAGAAAGGAAAGATCGCACACGGTCCGTGTCCTGTTTGTTAGGGTACTGCTCTGGCATTCCCCTAGTGTTGATCGGAGAAACCATGGAAAACTATCGAACAGAGCAGCCGGCCGCTAGAATTATTCTCTCGAAAGCGGCAGAGCCCGATGTAGCTATCTAGGTAGTGTCGAATATTCTGCCACTGTCGGACTTGAGCCTCGGACTTCCCGGCCAGAGATACTACAGTGGCGTCGGGAGCCACCTCTCCCAGTGCAAGGTTTTTGAGATGGACCTAGTTGAGTGTACAGTGTTTTGGATTTGACGCCGAATTTTGTGCATTTCTCCTGCCGTACTGCGTCCGTTTCTGAAGATATTATTCCATGGAATGTCAAAATTGGTCGCTATGGTTGTTTGTAGTAAATTGTAGAAGTGTTTTGTAAAAGAACGCCCGTTTCACAAATGAACATGCTATCATTTTGCTGTATGTGTACTGCTTTTGAGACGTATTACCACCGCTTCTGTAGAAAAATAGGGTCGAGGTTTTCTTATGCTGCGATGGGCCACACTCATAATATTTTCCACGTTGTAAAATTTCGTGAATGTGACACTGTACTCGTACTGCGCCATGCCCTTCGGCGAGCTCATCAACGTGTGGAGGAATGGGAAAAATCTTCAATAACAGTCCACAGCCTATAAATACAATTCGAACACTTTCTGCACGTCTTATTGTTTTTCGAACGCCCGTGAGGGCTGTGTTTTGGAAGGCACTGCATGAAGTCAGCATGTTCTCGCACGATGCTCCGATAGTGTACAAAATCTACACCCAGGAGACAATTCTATGCGTCTAAAATTGTATCACTAGCTACGTACTAACCGCCAAATACTTCCCTTTATACTGTAAACTGATTATACTTTCACCCGGGAATGCCAAGATATATTCAGTCGTGCAACACGCCATGAGGTCATATTGAATTATTTGGTGGTTACGCCAGGAATTACTGAAAATATTTTCTAGTATGTAAACCGTTAAAAAAATAACACCAATATTACAGTCAAACATTTGTTTTTCTTGACGACCCTTCAGAATAAGACATGCAAAGTATAATGTGCTGTCAACTCCAAGGTAGGGTGACGTCCGCATCCGTCTTTCTTATGAGAATGTAGCCAAATTTGAAAGGATTAATGGATAGAGTTCCTTTTCATCATGTATAAACGGAACCAGGAGTATTTTAATTGTATCAATTTTAATTGTTTATTACAAGTACAAAATAACTTTAACTTGTTTTTATCAACTTTTATTCACAATTTGTTGTTTACATGAACATTCGGTGAATTATTTAGAAACAAAAATAACTTGAGTGAATAGTTGTCCTTTTAAAACTTAATCCAGCTATTACATTTTTCAATGACCATTGAAATTGTCATCTTTGTAACTATTTTATTTATATCTATGGCTAAGATCTAGGGGGTGGTGTCGTTTCAATCCTCTGAAGTCTTCACTGTTGTCCAGGATGTTCACTGCAAGGTAATTTGGATGTTTTTCAAGTCTTCTTTCATATTTTTTACTATATTCTGTAATTGTCTGATGGGTAGCTGGAATTTGCAAATCAGAATGTAATATATTGTTAGATACATACCATGGTGCATTTGTTATGTATCGTAGAACTTTCGACTTAAATCTTTGCAGAATTTCAATATTCGAATGTCTAGTATCCAGAGTTGTATCCCATAGGTCCAAACTGGTTTTAATATTGTCTTGTAAACAAGTAATTTATTACAGAGAGAGAGAGAGAGGCGTATTTCTGCCGATCATCGAATTATTACTACTTATCATAGATTATTACTACTTCAGTTTTTGGTAATTGTTTGTCGTTCATTTTTACGGC
>BLKR01011181.1:0-37142 GCA_011170035.1 Teleogryllus occipitalis
ACGAATATAAGACATAAATCCTAGGAAAGGGGACACTGAGGGATTTGGAATTCCCCTTCAGGGTTGCACCATAAAGACTTGTAACTAAAATGTAGAATTTTGTAGATTATGCTCTGAAGAATTCTAGAGACGCACATGTAATTCGCAATACATGCGTGTAACTATTGTAACTTGAAAATTGTGGGATCCACTGTGGGATCTAAGCCCTTAAAATTCTGTTAGCTTGAAGCTAAGTATTAACATTGGTCTAACTTGTAGATCCAATGCCTTGGTGATAATTTTTTTCTATTCCCTTTGAGAAATCAGCGGTTTAGATGCAATTAACAGTCTGCAAAGCACTTCTTTTTCTTCTTCCTGGTTGTAGTTTTTCCGTTTTTTTCTTTTTCAATGTGTTTAATAGCACCATACAGATCCTTCCTTGTTAATAAAGAGCTATCAGTACCAGATCATGAAGGAAAAATAAAAAAATTAATATTGTAGGTTAGAAAGTATAACAAAACTCGATGCACATCAACCTAAACAAAGGCAAAATGGAGCGAACATGGGCAAATTTGGATTAATGTTTTGAAAACTAGATGAATTTCAGAATCAGATTTAGTGAATAGCCCGGAAATGCCCGGAAGGGAACTAAAAGACAATAAGAAAAATCGGATTTAAAAAGTTCATTCCATTGTAACACGCGAAGTTTGTACTTGGAATTACTAAATTATTATTCAAGGAATATGATTTAGTACACATCTCCAGGTTTCGTATCCATAGCACGTACGGTTCTGCTAGTAGAGAGATCAAAAATATTTGTATCGAAAAATACTCCTCTCTTCTTACTTCGCGAGCGAAGAAGTGCACCGCGTATCACTTCTGCAAGTTCAAACTTGCACTGAGTGGAGTGGCGTCATTCCCCCTTATTTCCTTGATCGGGAAACGATGAAGGAGATATATTGCTACCCCTTCCATGTGAAATGGAGTTTCTGAAGTATATTTTGATTTTGGACATTTTGCCAACTTCCCCCTTCTCTATGCGGCGAGGCGGAGCGACCGCCTAATGGCCAGGGGAAGGCAGGGAGACGCAATGACCCCCGTAAAGTTAGAATCGCAAAGTTTTCAAACATTATTGAAACTAGGCTCAAAATCTGTCGCTTTTTGTCGCTAATTTGTTACGCAAAAAAATAAATTTGTCGCTCTTTATTTGACTCTAGTATTAAGATTCGGCTAACTTGATATCAAGTTAGCATCGCAAACGCAAGAAAAACAACTAATTACAGAAATAAATAAAAAATAACAACATAGGAATTTGTCGCTTTTTTGTCGCTCCAGACTTCACAAAAAACAAATTTTGTCGCTCTTCAAATATTACCGAAAATGCAATTTTTTCGCAAACGCGATGCCAACTTGATATCAAGTTAGCCGAATCTTAATACCAGGGTCAAATGAAGAGCGACAAAATTTTTTTTTTTGCGTAACAAATTAGCGACAAAAAAAGCGACAGATTTTGAGCCTAGTTTCAATAATGTTTGAAAACTTTGCGATTCTAACTTTCCGGAGGAGAGGCAATGGCGTGGGGTGGGCGCGATAAGCCCGGCAGAGCCCATAGCCCTCGGAAGCGCTATGTGGGCGGGGCGGGTCGAGGTAGGGGGGGCGCGCGATAAGGGACACGTGCGTGGCATTCCACGGGCAGCGGAAGGCGGCGCTTCGGGAGCCCCGAAATTATCGGCCTCTGGGGGCGCTCGCCCCCTGGAGGTCCCCTCTGCCCGCAGGCGTGTCTACGGTATGGCACGAGCCGTGCGCGCCACTCACAGGTAGTCCAGTTTACAGTGCATCCGCTAAAATGAATAATAACAATGATTTGGAGTATGCTGACTGAGGTGCAAATTCTATGCTTGCCATGGGCGCCTTTGCCTCTGTCCGCCCACGCGCCCACATAGCGAATTCTTTTTTATTGACTAACTAGCAGAACCTGGCAGACGTCATGATCTCTCTCTCTCTCTCTCTCTCTCTCTCTCTCTCTCTCTCTCTCTCTCTCTCTCTCTCTTTCCTCTTTCTCTGTCTCTCTCTTTCCTCTTTCTCTCTCTTTCCTCTTTCTCTCTCCCTCTCCTTTTACTCTATATTTTCCCTCTCTTTTCCTTCTCTCTTTTTCCTTCCCTCGTCCCATTTCCCTCTTTCCCCTCTATTTTCCTTCTCTCGTAACCCTTTCCCTCTTTCCCCTCTCATTTCCCACTTCTCTCTTTCTCTTTCTCTCTCTCTCTCTCTCTCTCTCTCTCTCTCTCTCTCTCTCTTCCTGTTCTCTTTTCTCCTCCCTTTTTATCTCACTTTTTCCTATCATTTTTCTCTCTTTTTGTATCTGTATTTTCTTCCTATATTTTCCCCTCCACACTTTCTCTTTCCCCCTCTCTTCTTTTCCTTCTATTTCTCTCTCTCTCCCTTTTCCACTTCCCTCTCTTTTGCTGTATCTCTCTCTTTTTCACCTTTCTCACTTTTCCCCACTTTCCTTTTTCCCTCTTTCATTTCTTTACGTTCTTATCTCTCTTTTCTCCTCTCTTTTTTCTCCTATCTCTTTTCTCCTCTTCCTTTTCATCTTTTAAAAAAATTGTTAATATATTGAAGATCTCTCAGTCTTCTGTCTCATTCACTCACTTACTTTTCATATTATGAGATATTTTAAAATTTTCTGTTCGATTTTTTAAAAATTTTCTCTAATACAAACCTTGTTCTGAGAATATCAAAAAAATTATCCAGTTTGTTACAGTCGTTCGAAAGTTATGTACTTACATACATTTCGGCGATTCATTTTTATTTATATAGATAGAAAATATATGTAATGTCTTTGGTGATTTAAATCGTTTTAAAAGTATTTTCGTTTTTGTCTGGTAACTCCGGCGAAAATTTAGTTAAATTCCATGATTTAGAAGGAATAGAGAAAGAAAAACCTTTCAATGCTTAGTTATTAATTATTATTATTTTTATTATAGTTATTATTATTATTGTTGTTGTTGCAGATAGATGGCTCGTTTCAAGTAGTTTTGGAACATACAGGAAATGTCTTACGAGGATACCAGGAATTAAGACATTTGTATTTTACATATTTATTTTCAGCTCTTACGTTCTGCACATTTAGCATGCGCCTTTTCAAGATCAATATAGATATTGAACAAACGGTTGACAATGGCGTAAACACATTTTTATAAATCACAAAAATATTATAAATAATTTTATTACAAAAATATTAAAATTCATATATACAAGTTTTATTACGTAAAAATTGCTATTGCTGGTTGCTACTGTCAACCGTTTGTTCAAATACCTATATTGCTCTAGAAAAGACACATGCTAAGTGTGCTAAACGTAGAGCTGATAATAAATATATAAAATTATAAAGTCTTAATTCCTAGTATCCTCGTAAGATTGATCCTATATGACCCAAACCTACTTGAAACGAGCCATCTGTCTGCAATATTAGATTAGGATCAACAGGAAGAATTATAACAATTCCAATATTATTATTATTTGTTTACACTGTATTCATCCCTGTTATTATATTGTTATAAAACATCATCCACATATGTTTCAGGGATATTTCTACATCATTGGTGGAATCTTTTTAATTCATAGATTTTTTTACTATTTAATATCACTATAAGGTGATTTAAATATAGTGACACTGGAAGGAGATGGGGACATTGTCAACAAATCCAATATCAAAAATTTAAGTCGTAACAAAGCTCCCGACGGGATAACAGTGTCTCCCTCTTCGTCTAGTTCGTGACCTTGACGTGCCAATATGATTAAATTAGAATTTAGTATTATGTACTGGTGATAGATGTATAATTAAAAATGATTTTTCATTAAATTGAAGCTCCAATGGCAAGAAACGCATATTTACGCATCATAATAAAGTAAATATCACCATTTAACCACCGTAAAATTGCAAAGACGAAAGAAAAGTCAACCAGCTAATTCTGAGTGTGAGAAAGCATAATATGTTTTGTATTGCGCAGTTTCGGAAGCCGTAATAACGTATTAGACTTCTCTCAGTTTGTTTATGAATTAGAAAATACTTCTCTCAGTTTGCAGAATGCAATGCCAAACCTCACAGAGCCAAGTGTAGAAGACGGGACGTCAGGACGGCGTTAGATTAGATAAACATTATATAAAAGATAAAAAAATTACGAAAATGAATAAGCTTCATCATAAGCGTGACTCAGAGTAAAACAGGATATGTTTCTGGAAAATGGAGATAGTGAATGGGGTTAAAAGATAAGAAGAGAGGTCAGTATTGAAAAAGAACCTTCAATAATCCGAATGGTGTGAAATGAGCAGCAGGGAAGACAGATTCCGATCTTTCTTCTCAGGGATAATTCTCAAGCATAAAATTCTGCACCACAACACAGAAGACACTTAAAAGAGGAGTCTTAGTTATAGGCGAAAAGATTATAACTGCAACCAGTGCCGCTGCTAGACAATTTTGGGAAATGCTAAAACGTAGCCCCTCCCCCCAATTCAAAATGTGAAAGTTATACCAAAAAACTTAGTTATTTTATTTCAACAAATGAGTTATATTTTATACGGCGCAATTCACTTGTTTCTCTTTAGACCCCCTAGCGGCGGCCTGTGGCGATACGTGCAGAAAACGTACAGACCGTGTATGCGCGACTTTTGGCGTTTGTTTGGGATCTTGAAGTTTCTGTATAGAAACTATAAGAGAATCTGCACGAAAACTGTACCGTGTATATCGGGCTTAACACTTGCAACAATAACCCTCGTCCCAATTACAGTAAGTAAAAATCAATTCCAAAGCAGAAACAACGAGTTGTATTGATTGTATTGTGTTGTATATTTTTTGTAAAATTTATGATAATTAAAGTTAGAAATAGATGTGGATGACGCATGGGCATGAAAAAATGCAATGAAAAAATATTTACATATATTGTAACTATTTATACATCATAACATTTTTAATTTATTATAATCTTACTTTGCTTTGTTAATATGTTAATATTTTGGTATAAGACTGAACAACTGACTAAGAAAAAAGGAAATTTTTCAGAAATTGTTAAAATTTTAAAAAGAAATATCAGCATTACGTAACAAAACTAACCTTATGTAACGCTGCGTGTCAGGACCTCAAACCCCTCCCTCCTTCAGCGTTAGCTAATTTATGGATGACCCCTTATTCAACCGTTACATTTTTATAATATTCGAAGTTTTAACTAAAGGATGAATTAAAACTAATTTTAACTATTTGTGGAAATATCATGAACAAATACCAATGATTAATACATGAAAGTTTGAAAATAACTTGATTGTCAATAGCCTTAAAATAAATTTTCATGTACATTGTTTACTCATACAGAGCAGCTCATTACCTTGCAATATTTACGATTTTTATTTTCCATGACTCCAAAATGCGGCGTTATGTAATGATGACCGTTATTCAGGGACTTTAATTCAAAATGTGTTTAAATTTCTCCAGGCATGCGATAAGACTTTGTTTTATCTGTATCTTATTTACTTTCTTATCGCAGAGAATCCCGAGATTAATTTGGTATGTTAGTTCTCCACTTCAAAATGTGAGCGTTATCGGATATATTTCACCCTTTATCTATATCAGTAATTATTAGAGCAATAGTCTTTGGCAGCGATGTGCTACTCTCATGTTCTCGATATATGTTTTGCACATTTCAACAGTGCAATGTAGAGTATATTCAGATATAATCTTTCATAATACTAATTTCAAATATACTCATAAATTGACTGGGATGCTTTAGTATTCACGTGTGCCGTTTCAGAAAACTCAATTTTTGCTGTTCCAGGACAACATTTTCGACAGCAGAATTTTTGCTCTTGCAGTCCGTTAGCATTAATGACACTTCTAGTATATTTTATTTACAATATCCCATATGGAAACGTTCTCCAGGATTTTAGAACTTACACTGATACAAGTTAATATGGAAAAATGAATAAAAGATGAGATGGAAAATAGCCAATAGATGTGGCCGAAGGAAGCAATAATGCTGCTGAACAAAACAATCCAAAAACATTTCCAAAATATAGCACCCGAACTGATCAGGAACAGAAAAAGATACACTCGTGGAATCCTGCAATTAATTAAATGAAAAAACATTAAAAAAATTGACTGGTGTGTATCCTCTTCCTTTTTCATGGCGGAACACCACCACTTCCTCCTCCTCCCCGTAGTCGAGTTTTAACATGCATTACACTTACGGGACAGATAATCGTCAGTGGTTGATGGAAACGCTAAATCAAACCACCGAGAGAAGTGGCTCAGTGCATCAACCGATAACACTGCTGTGCCTCTGACCGGGAGGTTTTAGATTCAAGTGCTGATAGTGGCAAGATTTTCGTCACTAACTTGTCAGCTAGGTCGAATTCAATAGCTGTATGGAGAATTCAAGAGGCCGGCTGCTCTGATCGGTGGTAGTTTTCCGTGGTTTCTCCGATCAACACCAGGCGAATTCTGGAGCAGTACCCTAACAAACGGGCCACGGACCGCGCACGATCTTTCCATCTTCTTCCTTGTCCTATCCTCTCCCCTTACACACGCACACTTACACTAACATGCACTACACTATCATATATTCCGGGAGACCGGTCGGGGGCTTAGAATTTGTCCCGGCTGGGGCGGTGCCCCGCTGGTGGGAGAGTCCTGGTTAGGGGGAAACCCCGCTAGCCGACGGTAGGTCGGCGCCGAATCTCGCCATCCAGCGGGGGAAGATCACCGCCATCTCCCGCGAAAAAAACATGCACAACACTAACGGGACTAATGACCACAGCAGTTGACGCGCCCGGAAACACGAAAAAATCAATCAATCAATCTTACCAACGACCGCGGTAGTTGATGTGCACGGAATCACTAATAACTAAAACCGAATCAAACCGTCCAGAAACAAACGATGTCCTGTCCCCACCCCGTTGAGTCTCCTCGTGTGGGTGTGTTGCAAGGGCTGCTCAGACCGGCGTTTAGGTGACGGCTGTCCCGGATGCCTCATTGAGGGCGAGCTGACCGCAGCAAACAAGCGCCTGCCGACTTTCCCCGCGGACCTCATGCGCCAAGCAGCGCTGCGGTGCACAGTGTGCCCGAACTCAATGCTCCACTTTTCATTGATTGATTAGTGATTCCGAGCGTGTCAACTGCAAAGGTGATTAGTCCCGTTAGTGTAGTGCATTTTTCTCATGGGGAGATGGCGGTGATCTTCCCCCGCCGGATGGCGAGATCCGGCGCCGACCTACCGTCGGCTAGTGGGGTTTCCCTTAACCAGGACTCTCCCACCAGCGGGGCACCGCCCCAGCCGGGACAAGCTCTAAGCTCCCGACCGGTCTCCCGGAATGTGTGGTAGTGTAGTGCATGTTAGTGTAAGTGTGTGTGTAACGGGAGAGGATAGGACAAGGAAGAGGAAGGAAAGATCGCGCGCGGTCTGTGGCCCGTTTGGTAGGGTACTGCTCCAGCATTCGCCTGCTGTTGATTGGAGAAATGACGGAAAGTTACTATTCGGAGCAACCGGTAGCTAGAATTCTCCTACAGACAGCGTCTGAATTCGACCTAGCTCACAAGCTAATGTCGATAATCTCAAATATAGGACCTCCTTCGACTCAAAACTAGGACCTGCCGGTCAGACGCACTGCAGTGACATCAGTTGATGCTCTGAGCCACCGTTGCCGGTCCTTGCTCCACCTGCCCCCGCAATGTCGGCCCCCAAAATTTGAATTTTTTGAATTCATGTGGAATCTTGTGCCCATCGTTAGACCGCCTTTGAGTAGCAAAGGCAATATTTTCGGGCTGAATTTGCAAAATGTTTTTATTTGCCGCTTGTTTGACTACCTTAAATTAAGAAATAGTTTTTCTCAGTTCGTTTCCGCTGCTAGATAAGAATGTGTTACACGCGAAACGAAAAGCGTGTGAAGTTGTCTTAAAAACAGATTTTTTAATGTTGATTCGTTTGTTCATCATTTGATCATATTTCACTACTAGCTATGGTTAGAAATTATGGTCAGAAATGCCATTTTCCTCGCCATTTTCCAAAATCGCGAAATTAGCTATAAAGAAACTTTTAATTCGCACTTGTGGGTCGTTTGTTTGACGAGCACTCACCCCACCTTTAGATCAGTTTTATCACCAAAGGATCCGCTAAAATCAATGGTTTGAACTGAACAGTTGGCCAGAGCAAATAGTTTTGCTGCAGCTGAAAGCTATAATTCCTTTTTTGCCCCGACTGGGAATCAAACCGACGATTGCGCCAAGGAAAGCTAGTACACCGTAAGTTCCCCGAGGGGTATTTTCAATTAAAATGAAAATAAATAAATTATAAGATATATCACACTGTGCGCTGTAACCGCTCGTGATTTTCCGCTCGCTAGGGTGGCTCGTGGCACGAACTGATGTCACTGCAGGGCCTTTCACCCGCAGAGCTTGGTGTTCGAGTCTCGACGGTGGCTAGATTTTCAACACCAGTTAGATGGTTATAGGTCGAATTCAGTCGCTCTCTGGGGGAGAATTCTAGCGACCGGCTGCTCTGATCGATAGTTTTTAGTGGTTTCTCCGATCAGCACCAGGCGAATGCCGAAGCAGTGCCCCAACAAAACCGACTACGAACGGCGCGTGATTTTGCTTCCTCTTCCTTGTCCTTTCCTCAACCCTTTCTTACACACACTTACATTTACAAGCACTACACAGTCCCACTTGTCGGAGACCTGTCGGGAGCTCAGAGCTAGTCCCGACTCAGGCGATGCCATGCTGCCGGGAGTTTCCTGGTTGAATAAAATCCCGCACGCCGCCATACTTGGACGGTGCCGGATCGCAGCATCCCGGGAGAGAAAATCATCGCCACCTCCCGCAATAAAACACTAAAGGTGCGACAGAATGGCACAGACTTTCTCGTACTGAAGCTTTCTAATTTCCTTGGTGTGGACTGGCTTTACGTTCTTGCCTCATCCTCGTGCCAGTTTAAATCTATCACCACCCAACATACATTTGTTTGGGATATTTTCTCAACTTTTCGGTTTCCAAATAGTAGAACCGAAATATTATTTTTAGAATATTAAGGAAGGCTAAAACTTTGTCCGAAATAGCAATTTTCATTGAAAAATTTGGAGTCGCTTTTAAGAAACTAGCGTTAAGCGTTACTGTAAATCCGAAATTTCCTCTTTTTCACAGGAATCTTTTGAATTTTCGAAAAACTTCATTTGAAGTAATTTGAAGAACTTCCACTCACAAATTCAATAATGTGTACAAATCTATCGAAATGTGCATATTAACGGCGTGAGGGATATTGAGAATAAATTACATTTGTGTAATTTTTGAAAAAAACAAAAGAATACTCCAAAATGAACTTCGTCATATTCAACAGTGTCATTTACCACTATCCGTTGGAAAAGTTTGAAAAAAAAAATGTGAGGCAATTTTTAAGAAAATGGAGTTTGAGTGTTTGCACTACACTTAGTAGTGACTAGAGACCGAAACAATATGTAGTATGAAACGTCAAAATATGTACATAAATATGTAATGAAAACAATAAGAGTATGTAATAAATATGTAAAATCGGATATAATATGTAATTCTAAAATATACTAATTATAAACACGTTTACGTAAGGTGAACTTACTTTTATAAATAATTTCCTGTACAAGTTTTAAAAACATTCCAAACGTTTTAAAATTCATTTGGAAAGCTAGAGTAATGCACACTTGCGCCATACAAGTTTCTAATCGGTAGTAAAATCTTCCCCAATTGTCATGCAGGAATGTAGTTTAGCAGCCAGACTAGACGCAATAGAAACCGTACAAACTAGCGATATCTCCGACCAGCAAACAATCACTGCAGCAAGAAATATTCTCGTGTTACACGACGGCGATCACCAAGGTTTCTTAGAAATTAAGGTTAAATGTCGCCAAACGCGGCGTCAATGATACTTTTCACACCTAAATTTTACGTAAAGAAATAGTTCTGTCACTGACACGCACTTCCCGCCCTGAGACAACTGAAGCAGTCGCGTCAAACTATGGATATCCGATCACGCCTTCACGTAGTGAATGAACCTCGAGCAGAGTACGCAGTAGCATGCAATAATTAAGAAACATTACTGATTTTTTGAAAATACTTATTTTCATAAAATATATAAGAAAATTATTAGAATAAAAAAATATCTTGAGAAAATAGCGAAATATGTGAAATATGTAATATAGTACCAGATATGTAAAAATATGTAACGAAAAAAATTGGATATTGTGTTAGGACGGCGACAATTCGCCAAGCTTAAAATTTTGAGAGCGGTAAGCAGAAAGACATAAAATATGTAATTACATAAAAATCCGGTCTCTAGTAATGACCAGACATCGGATGTTTAGGGAAATGCCTATTTTTTCTAGAAAACTTATTGAAAGGCTGATAATATATGTCCACGAATCATGACAAATGATGACATACGACGAAGTTTTATAATGCTTATTTTTGCTTATTTTAGCATAAATGCCTATTTTTTGCATAAATACCTTTTTTTAGGACTTTTTTTGCCTTTTATTTATTATATTTATATACAATGCTAAGACATCAGAAAATCGGCGATAGTTCAACGTGACCACTCATTACGAAACCTTCAATTCATGTCTTGAAATTTAAAATTACGAGAGAATTCCTGAAAGTATACCAATTGATTTTTCTCCATTTCATTATTTCATAAATACTAGCCTTGATCTGAGAACATGGACGATTGACAATACACCGAGGAACCGAAATTTTAAGTGGAAATAAATATAAATTCCGAGAAGGTTTCAGTGTTGCTAGTGTTGGACTGCTAAAATAGTATATACCAGTCACATCGTTCAGATATCCTTCTCCGCATTCAAACAGATTTTTTATCCCAGTCTCGCAAATTTGAAATTGTGATCCTTTAAATGTTACTGGTAATATGTAAATATTACCGGTTAATGGAAACTATTAAGAATAAAAAGTAGAAGAGTTGTAAATGTGTAAATCTAGTTTTACATTAAAATATACCAACTGGTTTTGTGCATTTGTTTACAAAATAATATAGACAAAAAATACAATTTTTCCATTTTATTGTGTATGACTCTTATGACAGTGCCTTTTTTCTCCTTATTCTTGACTTTTTCAGTGCCTTTTTAGGCGCCTAAAAGACGATTTTTTAGTGCCTAAACATCCGATGTGTAGTAGTGACATAAAAATCCGGTCTCTTGTAATGACGTAAGTCGTAAACGCGCCCGGAATCACTTATCAATAAATGAACCAATCCTGTGATTTCCCCCATTCCGTCACGCGCGGCGTTCTTCTCCTTCGGGCCCAGTGCGCGGCGGAGGGTTTCCCGCCAAAACGGGACGCGCGCAGGGGCGGAGCGACAGCTGCGGGGCGGGCGGCGCCGGGCTAAATCTCGGGGCGGGCAGCGGCAGGGCGAAGGAGGCGACGACGACGGGGCTGGCAGCTGGCAGGAAGCCACCGCCTTCGCCGCCACCGCCACCACCCGAGCACCTGCCCGCACCGGCTGGCTTTCGTCAAAACACCCAGGCACCGACCGCCTGCTCCTTGCGGCGGGCGACTACCTTCGCCTCGGCGCGGAGCGACGGCAAGCGACGCCGAGTCGGTTGGGTGGTGAAGGTGAAAATAAGCGCCAAATGTGCAAGGGGAGAGAAAGTGAAATCCACAGTGACCAAGGTCGTTACAGCAACTGAGTCGGTGACACTTCTCAAAGTTTCTCATTTTGCAGGGGAACGAGGTTAATCTGACAGACGTAACAAACAAAAGCAACATGTTATATATCAAAGTGTTGTAACAGTTACATCTAAGCGAAGTGTTTTGAAAACTATCGTCATGAATTTTTAATAGTAATAGTTATTTACGCACCAAAGACGTATAAAGGTTCTTATAATCAAGAGATGACAATAAAGCCCAAGAGATATTTGTCGCCCTAGGGTTTTTTGTCTCCTCAAGAACATTGGATCCAGTTAATTTGTGTTTGTGTTGCATACAATATTTTATTTTTTGCATGATTTTAATTATTCGGAATTACTTATTTACTAATTAACTAGATATTCACTTGCGTTGGTTCGTCTTTTCATATTTTACTCGCATAATTCCCTTTCATAATTCTCTCTCATAATTTCCTCCATAAGAGAGTATGTAGCCGTATTCCCTCCATAAGAGTACATTGAACTGTTTTAAAATCTTCTTCGTCACCAATATCCTCTCGATCCTGGTAAGTTATGCAGTATTTTTCGAGCATCGTATTGAAAGCAATAACGTATCAGTAAAAAAATGAAATTGACTCTTTCTAAATGTATCTATTTCCTTAACCCAAAACTTATAATTTTTAAGATGTGCTACTTCCCATGTGTACCGATGATAACAAGTCTTGTGAACGTTTCCGTACTTGTGGCACCGGCTGTCTTCCCTAACTTCTCTCTCTCTCTGTCTCTCTCTCTCTCTCTCTCTCTCTCTGTCTCTCTCTGTCTCTCTCTCTCTCTCTCTCTCTCTCTCTATTTGTGCATTCCGCATCGTCTGTCTAATTATTATGACTTGTAGCCACTCATACTGTTTCTAGTCACAAAAAATTCTTATCATTGTATATGATGATAAATAATCAATATCGAGGTAAGAATCGAGTTGTGCGAGTAGAAAGAACATTATAAAATTGCTGCGAAATTTTCGTGGGCACACGTTGTACAGAGCGAAACAGATATTTAAACCACTGTATCTAGGTCAGGAAGATGAGCACACTGAATCCAGCCAGGTCGCTCTAATATTTTATATAAAAATATTTCGTAAGAAACAAAACACTTCTCTTCAACATTTTCATATCCAGACATCACGCCGTGGTTTCGGTGAGAACTGGAATCAATGGTTTCATCAAGTGGATGATGAATTATAGGCAGCTCGCCTTACAAAGTAGGAAAACGAGTTTACGCTAATGTGTGTTTGAATTAGGGCCCCTTATACACAATTTGTACGCGGTCAAGCATTGATGTAGTAGCTAATACAATGGCTCATACGACTTGCATGAGCAACGTCCAGTGTATTCATTTCGTTTGATTCAGTTGTCAGTTGTGTTAGCCACTTGCGTGTTTTGACAAGTGAAACAACAGGGGCACTTGCACACGAACGGAAGTAGAATTTCTTATTGGTGATTTAATTCTATCATCTGAGAACCTCCACTTTTTCTAAACATCTTTACGATGATAAAATTCATGTATAGCAGGCAGGAAAAGTCTCTAAACTCTTATTCGTTCTCAAAACTCTTTGAAACCGCGAACTATGCGATAAGATTGAATTTTCTGGTTACTCAATTCCTTACAATTGTTTTGAATCAATTTTGTGAACGATTTTACCTATTTGTAAACAATTACGGTAAAGAAACTTTTTGGATCTTATTCAATCATGTAATAAGAGATAAAGTACATAAAAACAACCTGAAAAATTTCATACGATTTTCATTAACTGGCGCGTTGTGACATATAGTAATTCAAACCTTGATGCCTTTCCAAGTTACGTATGGTAATTTTTTCCCTTCATGTTTACGGGGCATTGCCTGGTGTTATTTATTTTCTTCGGAAACACTTACTTTTGTGCCTTCATGCAAAGAATACTGTAGTAAATTATATTTTACAGCTCAAGATAGTAAAAAAAGAAATAATAGCGTCACGGAACAAAATAAACATCGAAGATCACTTACAACTACATCGAGAGAGAGAGAGAGAGAGAGAGAGAGAGAGAGCGAGAGAGCGAGCGAGCGAGCGAGCGAGAGAGAGAGAGAGAGAGAGAGAGAGAGAGAGAAGGAGAGAAGGAGGGGGGAAGCTAGACTTCTAACAGGAAGGTCTGGAGTTTGAACTCAAGTCAGACCGAGCAACGTTTCCTCGTTGAAGTCCGGATCTTTTGGTCAATGGCCGTACTAACAAGTACAAAGGCGCAACCTGATAGTCGAGGTCACATTACTTGGAAGTATTATGAGGCATCTGAAGACTGCAGAGCTTCCTTCCTGTTGCCTCTTTGCTTCCTATCCGATGAATTTGCCCCTGCCAAATTCTCTTTTTCTACTCTTAGTTTAGGTTTTTTTAAATATTTTTTTTCATCTATATGCATGTGAATTAAGAGTTTAGTTAACAATTTGAATAATATAGCGGAAAACAATAATGGATCGACTACATAAATCTTTTCAGCACATTTTCTGTAATTGTGAGTAATAAAATTACATTTAATTAGTAAAAAAAATGAATTAGAGAATCCTGACTCAATGAGAATCTGCATCAGGTTTTCATAGAGAGGAAAGGGAAAGATATTACCCCATCTCTGGAACGCAAATCTGGATTAAATACGAAAGTGGGACAGGTATTAGATATTTCTAGGAGCGATTGCGACTAGAGCGTTAGAATGTTCTGGGAAGATTGATTGTCATTGTTTCCTGGCGCGTTAACAAAGGCGGTCGTTAGTCCTGTAAGTTTAGTGCATGTATTTTCATCGAGAGGTGGCGGTTATCTTCCCCCCTTGGATGACGAGACCGGCGCCGGCCTACCGTCGGCTAGCAGGGTTTTCCCCAACCAGGTATCTCCCACCAGCGAGGCACCACCCAAGCCGTGACAAGCTCTAGGCTCCCGACCGGTCTCCCGACTCGTGTGGTATTGTAGTGAATGTTAGTGTAAGTGTGAGTAAAGGGTGGAGATATGACAACGAAGTCAAGACCCCGCGCGGTCCGTGGCCCGTTTGTTATGGTACTGCTCCGGCATTCACCTGGTGTTGATTGGAGAAACCACAATAAACTACCGATAAAAAATAGCCGACCGCTCGAATTCCCCTCCAGTCAGCGACTGAATTCGCCCTAGTGACACGCTTAAGTCGAAAATCCTGCCGCCGTCGGAACTAGAACCTAGGATCTCCCAGTCAGAGGCACTGCAGTGACATCAGTTGAAGCTCTCCAGGTTTCTGTGAAGACGATAGGGGAACTGGAAGGAAATGGGGAAGGAGACAACTAGGACAGCCACGCCAAGAACAAAAAGGAGAGGCGGCCAAAAAGAGAGGCCGTCGGCGGGGGGGGGGTGTCGCGGGGCGTCGCGAGGCCTCAATGGCCGGACGCCCATTCGCCGCCAACTGCCACCTGCCGCCGCCGCCGCCGCCGCCGCCCTGGCGTCCGTCGCATTGTGGCAGCGTCGCCCTGCAGTAAATCAGCCCCGGCAGGTACCCGCCCGCCGCGGCGCCGGCGTGTCTGCCACGACCGTCGCCGCCGCCACCTTCACCGCCGCCATACTCGTCGCTTCTACCGTCACCTTCACCGGCACCGCCACCACCACCTTGACCGTCACCGCTACCGCCGCCGCTGCCGCCTCCACCACCACCACCTCCACAACCACCAACAATGCCACCATCACCGCCACAGCCGCCGCCACCGCCACCACCACCACCACCACAACCATCGCCACCACCATCATAACCACCACTACTACCTCCACCACCATCACCATCGCCACCATCGCCGCCGCCAAAGTCACCACCATCGATGCAGCGCCTCTGACCGGGAGATCCTAGCTTCGAGTCCCGACGACAGCAGGATTTTCGACACTAGCTTTTCAGCTAGGTCGAATTCAGTGGCTGTCTGGAGGACAATTCTAGCGTCCGGCTGCTCTGATCGGTAGTTTTTCGTGGTTTCTCCGATCAACACCAGGCGAATGCCGGAGCAGTATCCTACCAAACAGGCCACGGACTGCGGGCGAACTTTCCTTCCTCTTCCTTGTCCTGTCCTCACCCCTTACACTCACACTAACATGCACTACATTACCACACATGCCGGGAGACCGGTCGGAGGCTTAGAACTTGTCCCGGTTGGGGCGGTGTCCCGCTGGTGGGAGAGTCCTGGTTGGGGGAAACCCCGCTAGCCTACGGTAGGTCGGCGCCGCATCTTGTCATCCAGCGGGGGAAGACCATCGCCACCCCCAAGCAAGAACACGCGCTACACTTACGGGACTAATGACCATAGTAGTTGACGCGCCCGGAATCACAATCAATCAAACCACCATCGTCGCTGCTGCCGCCGCCACCTTCACCGCCACCGCCACCGCCACCACCGCCGCGAATGCCACCCCCAACGTCATCGTCACCGTCACCACCGCCACCGCCACTTCCGCGACCACCTTCACCACCACAACTACAGTCACGGCTGCCGGCACCACCTTGATGTCCCTCTCCGACAGCCACACCTTCCCGTGGGAGGATGGGTGGGGGAGGGGTAGTCGCGGGAGAGCGGATCAGGAGGAAGGGTCTCGAACGATTCAAGAGCGGGGGCGAAGAGGTGGGGAGCAGCGACGGTAGAAGACCCGGAAGCAGGCACCGGAAGCGGGGTCGGAAGTACTGGCAACAGCGGCGGGAACGGTAGCCGATCGAGGAGAGATCGCGGTGACAGAAGTGGGAAGTGCTATGCAAAATAGAGCCGGGAAGTGGGGAAGGACAGGGACGGGAGCACATAAATAGTGTGGGAAAGGAGGAGCAGGGAGGGATGAAAAGCGGTGGGTGAGGGATAGATTAATTGTTAATGATATCAGGCGCATCAACAGCTAAGGTCATTAGCCACGTAAGGGCAGTACTTTTTTTTCGGGAAAAGACTGTGATCTTCTGGATGGGGAAATCTGGCGCCGATCTATCGTCGACTAGCGGGGTTTTCCCCAACCAAATATCTCCCACCAACGGGGCACCGCCCCAACCGGAACAAAATCTAAGATCCCGGCCGGTCTTCTGGCATGTGTGGTAGTGTAGTGCATGTTTTACTGCCTTTTTTTACAGAGCTGCGTATGAAGTAAAACAGCTGTTACTTTGTCATCCAATCGGAAGATTGAACGCCACTGTAGTGACGTGTAAGGTCCCGATTGGATGGCACCGTAAGAGCTACGCTCCTTTCACCAACTAGGAGGTATTACTTGAGCGATGAAACTGACAATTTGAATTTAGCTCTGAGGCTTCATTTGGGATCTTTTACAAGCAGTAATTTTTTTCAACATGGGACCATCGGCTTGACTTCTCTTCCGAAGGAAGGCGTATGAAGGATTTTTTTTGCCCTCCACCGGCTTCGATCGGGTTTGAACCATTAAACTTGGGTATAACAGTCCGATACGCTAACCGTTCCACCATCGCCGCTGTCAAAGGGTATAGTAGGGGTAGAGAAAGGAGAAGGTTGGTTGTTTAGGGGGATGAGGGTGGGAGGAAGTGGAGAGGGGGGAGGCAGCGGTCATCTGAGCGATGGCGACGGCCGCGTCCGGCAGCTCCGCGCTCCGGACGCCACCGCCGCCGCCGCCGCCGCCGCCGCCGCCGCCGCCACCGCCACCGCCACCGCCACCGCCACCGCCACCGCCACCGCCACCGCCACCGCCACCGCCGCCGCCGCCGCCGCCGCCGCCGCCGCCGCCACCGCCACCGCCACCGCCACCGCCACCGCCACCGCCACCGCCACCGCCACCGCCACCGCCACCGCCTCCGTCCGCGGCAATTCGCTTTGATTTACGAGCAGAACTCAGCGGCTGCGAGCGGAATGAAATGGAAAACGAGCGGGTGCCCGCCGGAGCTTGTTCTTAGCGCAAGCGCACCACCGGTGCCGGACACAGAGCAGTAATTGCCGAGTAGGCACGGGAGTGTAGTACATATTTAATAGCTTCATAAGAAAGCTACGAAAGAGATATACGGGGAGAGCTTATCTCCAGGAAGTTACGACCTCGTAAACCAGTAATAACGGAAAACAAGAAATCAGGCGAAAGTACAGAACAATACAAATTGATACCTCGTAGACTATGATATACTGTTTATTCTTTGGATTGAAGGACGAGGGAAATTACGATTTACTGTGGCCAACGCAATACATTTCGTACTTAAAGGGTGTCAGTGACATTCTTCTTGATTACTAACGAACGTAGCGTAATAACACATTGTATATTGCATACTCCAATGTTTCATCCCCTGAATACGAATGAAAAATTATAAATAATTGTCTGTGTAAAAGTGAGTATTACATTGAATGTATTATACTGTCAGCAGTATGAACGAAGGCTACTACGTGATGACTCGTGAATAACAAAGTGACAAAGAGGGAAGGGGCATAAATATCAATCAAAATTCAACACAAATTATTTTTCTTCTTTTTTTGTGAATTTCTTTTTCAAACTTCTAGGCAAAACAGAAATGGGATATGAGAAAGACATGTTATTTCTTAAAGTTTGAGAATTTCAGAATTTTTCCGTCAAATCGATCATCCCGGACTCTCTAGAATTCCCACGGAATAGAATGAAGGCGGTTTCACTTTCTCTTCTTTCAAAGTAACAAAAGCAGCTGGAGGCAGGGATGTTCTCGCACAGTTGCCAACCAATCCGTTCTAACGACACGTTTCTATACTCCTGCTGTATTTCGGTATACACATCAGCTGGAATCCAACACAGAGACCTGAAGAGGAAGCAACAGCTCGCAGCTTGCCCATGTTTGTCTCCCAGGGTCATTTACAGAGCAAGAAAACACATCCTTCTTCTCTCCCTCCTCCAGACTGGAAATAGTTCATCCGCGACAGTTTCTTAAGGTAGCAGAAGCCCCAGAGCACACTGGGCCGAAAAGGGACGACGGGCGAACGAACATACAATAAGAAAGGATAAACAATCTGGTCTGAATGTTCTTTTTAGTCAGATAAATATTTTCAATTGTTAATTGAAATGTATTTGTAATGTATCTATAAGAAATCTTGCCACTTTACATTACGTATCTTGCCACTTGTGTTCCCTATTCTAAGCATAATAGATCTGAGCTGAAGAATTTGACGAGCTAAACATGCAATGAAGAAAATCCTTTATTTTATTATGTACTTTTTTTTTTGTATTTTCCAAGGTTTCTTGTAAGTATATAAATTCTATTTGATCCATTATTGGACTTAATGTCTTATAATTCATACAGTACTATCCCAGCTCATCCCATCGAGAAACGCTATCGGTACACATTACTTTTACAAAATGAAGTACATTAAACAAATTTAGACACTGAATTATCAGATTGATTTTTATTTTAATGCCACTCTGAAATGGGCATATTTGTACCAAGATAACGTTTTAGCATTAAATTCTAAATAAGACATGCTGTACATAATATGTCCTTTTGAGAGAGTAATGTGCTACCATGCAAGACGGATACTAAATTGTTTACAAGCCAAGTGACAACACATTAATTATCTATGATAATGGCGGTCATGGGAAAAGGGTAGCCACACGCTGAGTAGGCTTTGGTACGAGCGATTAGATTTTACTGATTAATTATTTTTTTCGAGCGTGACAACGGATGGTCATTTGTCCCTTAAGTGTAGTGTATATTTTTATCACGGGAAGTGGTGGTGAGCCACTTCCCTCGTTTGTTGATAAGATCCGGCGCCGATCTACACTTGGGCTTCCGGCGATTTCTCCGACCAGGTATCTCCTCAGTGAATCTCCGCCCCATCCGGGACAACCTCTAAGCCCCCGACCGGTCTCCTTGCATGTGTTGTAGTGTAGTGCATGTAAGTGTTAGAGAGTAAGACGTGGGGATAGAAAAAAAGGACAGATCGCGCGCGGTGCTTAGCTCGTTTGTTAGGGTACTGCTCCTGCGTTCGCATGATGTTGATCAGAGAAACCACGGAAATCTATCGATCAGAGTAGCCTTCCGCTAGAATTCTCCCCCGCATGCGGCAAAATTCGACCTATAAAAAAATAGCTATCTAGCTAGTGTCGAAACTCCTGCCACCGTAGTCGAGACCCGACCCTAAGACCTCCCGGTCAGAGGCACAGCAGTGACATCGCTTGATTGCTCTGCGCCACTTCAGCCAGTCATCGTGAATGAGGTCGTAATGAAAATCCTGCGAACGGAAGCAGAAAAACGTGTTGACTAACAAGAAAAAATAATCTTTTCGCTGACATTATCCAGAAGTTAATGATACCAAACGAGCCAAAGTGAAGGACGTAGTACATTTATTGTCTGCTCGGCCGAGAGTACAGTTTGAGGCTGACGAGCAACGTCGGCTGGTCGGTGGCGGGACCTCCCTCTACTCCTGACCCTACGCTTTCCTGAACTGTCCTTGAAAATACACCGCGTGGCCGCAGGGAAAATTAATGCGCCCACGGCTTCCGTGGAGGTGACCCAAGAGCTACTGTAAGGATTGATTGCTTACAAAGGCCTGCGACGATTTGCCGCTTTTGATGAAAATGGGTGATTATGAATCAGTTTTTCATCTTGACTAAATATATAAATTAGTTTTTTTTCTATTACGTACAGTTTTGGCAAAATTTTCGGCTTTTCGTATTAGACATTATTGGTGACCTAAGAATGGAACAAACAAAAACGAATTACTTCTACGAAATCTCCCCAGCAATTTATGAGTCGGATTTCTTTAACAAGTTGTTATATGCTGATATATGCCAGATTTATTTTATTTATTTTATGTCAAAAAAACGGTGTGTGAGTTCTGTGCACGTTTTCATAATTCTGTGATCCCTACCTTAAGCTATGTACTAGTTGAATTTTTAATACAGAAGTGAGCGTTTTTTGCTATGAATGTTAACAAAAATTTCGCTCCAATGTTATAAAATCTATTTTTAATGGTAAATCAGCTATAATTATTAAAAATACGCAATTACCCCAAAAATATGCAAAATATGCATGCATGTGCAACTTGCATATAAACCGGTCTCTATTCATAATATAAAATTAATGGCTATACTAAAAGACATTGTTCTAAAATGACAAGGAAGAAAATTACATTTTATTAAAATCCACCCCCTAGTTATAAATATCGTATAAACTATAAGACAAAATTAAAAATACATATTTGTTCAGGAAAAATGAAAAAAAAATTATAAAAAACATTTAGTCGGCTGGACACTGTCCCTGTAGTCCCCCCCCCAAAAAAAAACCCACCGGAGGAAAATCTTGGGTGGGCCTCTGCCACAGATCAATTCAATGTCTAATATCTCTATCTGCTATCCCTGGAACGTTGTACCTCCCTTTTGCGGTGTCACGAGTAGGGGTGGCATGAAATCATCAATGTTTTTAAAATATCGATAATTGATTAGAAATGTATGTATTGATTTTAAAATTAAGGAGTCAGAGAGCGTACTAAGGCAGAAAATACTTTTAAACTTATTAGTTACGTAATACATAAATACTCGTCAATGTAAAAGTATTTTATTAGATAGACGAGACACCTTATATTGTATATCTCCTTACAATGTGATCATCAATTGTATCAATTTGCTCTTGGTAAGTTACAATATTTTGAAATCATTAGTACCTAGAAAATTGTAATGTAAAAAAAAAATGTTTACAAAAATATTTTTCAGTACTTCAAAATGATGAAAAAGGTCATCATCGAAACGTAATACAAAATGAGAAATTGAACAATTGAAAAAACCAAACAACTATATCATAACTGTCTGAAACTTTATTGGGATAATTTAATAATAATAATAAAAATAATAATAATAAAAAATAATAATAAAAATAATAATAATAAAAATAATAATAATAAAAATAATAATAATAAAAATAATAATAATAATAAAAATAATAATAAGATTATTAAACAGTTAAAACTAAAAAGTCAACCGAAAATACCGTCTGTTTCATCATATTTAAAACATCAGTGTTTTTGTCGATGTTCGACATCGAAAACCTGGTATCGAAACATCGATGCATCGATGTTTTGCCAACATTTGCCATCACTACTCACGAGGCCCACTGCGGCAGCGGACGAGCGACAAACGTCGCGTGAGCAGGCGTGGCGGGGCATGGCGGGGTTTGGCGGGGCGGGCCCAAAGGCCTGCACTCCATTAGAGCCCTGCGCCACAAAGACTTTTGAAATCCGCGCATCCGCAGGCGCTGCTCTGGCGACCTTCCTCCGCAGCTGCAGCGCGCCGACCTGCGCGTCGCAGCTGCCAGACCTGCGCCCACCCCCTCCGCGCCGGCCTTCGCAATTTTCGGACCGGCGCGCCGTTTCCATCAGATGCTTCGTCCACGAAGATAACGAATCTACAAAGCTGCCTGTCATCATTTTATGAGGCAGCGCCTCTCACCGGGAGGTCCTACGTTCGAGTCCTGACGGCGGCAGGATTTTCGGCACTAGCTTTTCAGCTAGGTCGAATTCAGTCGCTGTCTGGAGGAGAATTCTAGAGGCCGGCTGCTCTGATCGGTAGTTTTCCGTGGTTTCTCCGATCCACACCAGGCGAATGCCGGAGCAGAACAAACTGGCCACGGACCGCGCGCGATCTGTCCTTCCTCTTCCTTGTCCTATCCTCTCCCCTTACACACTCACACTGATATGCACTACACTACCACAAATTCCTGGAGACCGGTCGGGAGCTTACAGCTTGTCTCGGCTAGGGCGGTGCCCCGTTGGTGGGAGAGTCCTGGTTAGGGGGAAACCCCACTAGCCGACGGTAGGTCGGCGCCGGATCTGGCCATCCAGCGGGGGACGCTCACCGCCATCTCCGAAAAAAACATGCACTACACTAACGGGACTAATGACGAAAGCAGTTGACGCGCCCGGAAACACGAAAAAATCAATCAATCAATTTTATGAGCAATTAATGCTTTAAACTGGTTATATTTGACAGAGAATTAAAAGATTTTCAACTACGGAAGTTGCTTGTTTCTGCTTTAATAACATCGCTTCATTTTCTTTATCGTTTTTAGACACTTTTTCTCGCATTATCTGATCTTGGGATCTGTCGTGACACATCTGGTTGATCTTGTACTCGATCACTTTTTATTGACTGCACTCCTCCTTGGTGCCGCCTTCCAGGATGTAAGGGAATATTTACGTACCCACGAAATCGTGGATATATTGTAGCTTCCAAAGATCTGATGAGGCAGACTAAATGCAGGAGTCCCCGGTTTTTGTTATTTTTTCTAACGATTATGAGTCACCAACTTAGGGATCGCAAAAAAGCATCGATGATTTTAAAACATTGATGTTTTCCACCAGAAACATCGATATATTAACATCAATATTTTGCTTTCGATGTTTTCTTCACATCTATATGTTGTTTCAATAACATCGATGTTTTTTTAATTTTAATTTTTTAAGTTTTTTGTTAGATAAAGGGATTTAGACACTTTTTTGAGTAGCAGCAATTCACAGCAATATCGTTGGTTTGCGTCATTCTCTTTATCACGCTGCTCATTTCGCCTGTGCAATGTGAAAGAATTTGAGGTGGTTTTACTTCGATGGTGTATGAATGGAAGTAACTGAAGGGTAAAGTAGTGAAACACGATGTTCCTTATTGTTAATTTTATTCTTTACATTCGATAATTTTCATTAACATACTACTAACATGCGGGTAATAAAACAATAAAATATATCCCTTTTATGTACTGTAATTAAAAATGGATATGAAAATAGCATGTTTATTAGGATCATCAGATGTTTTAAACATCGATGTTTTTTTCGTCGATGATTTCAACATCGAAAACCCTTTAGCGATGTACCGAAACATCGATGTATCGATGCTTTTATCAAATTTGCCATCACTAGCCAAGACACATCAGGTTGATCGTGTAATAGATCACTTGTAATGGATTGCGCTCCTCTTGTGTAAAGGGAAACAGCCGCCTTTCAGGATGCAAGGGAATATTTATATAACTTATGATATCGTGGATATATTGTGCCTTCCGCAGTCCTGATGAGGCAGACTAAGTGCAGGAGCCCTGGTCGTTTAAATTTTTTCTTCCGCCTTCCAGGATGCAAGGGAATATTTATATGACTATGATATCGTGGATATATTGTGCCTTCCGAAGTCCTGATGAGGCAGACTAAGTGCATGAGCCCTGGTCGTTTAAATTTTTTCTTCCGCCTTCCAGGATGCAAGGGAATATTTATATGACTATGACATCGTGGATATATTGTGCCTTCCGCAGTCCTGATGAGGCAGACTAAGTGCAGGAGCCCTGGTCGTTTAAATTTTTTCTTCCGCCTTCCAGGATGCAAGGGAATATTTATATGACTATGATATCGTGGATATATTGTGCCTTCCGAAGTCCTGATGAGGCAGACTAAGTGCATGAGCCCTGGTCGTTTAAATTTTTTCTTCCGCCTTCCAGGATGCAAGGGAATATTTATATGACTATGACATCGTGGATATATTGTGCCTTCCGCAGTCCTGATGAGGCAGACTAAGTGCAGGAGCCCTGGTCGTTTAAATTTTTTCTTCCGCCTTCCAGGATGCAAGGGAATATTTATATGACTATGATATCGTGGATATATTGTGCCTTCCGAAGTCCTGATGCGGCAGACTAAACGCAGGAGCCCTGGTCGTCGATATTTTTCCTAACGATCATGAGTCACCAACATGATGCGAGAGCGCCGCATGCGCCAGGAATCCCGGGCCGTGTGCGTGTGAGCGGAGGCGTCCAGCCGTTGCGGGGGAGGGGGAGGGGGAGGGGGGCGCTGTCCGTGCTCGCGAGGCAGGGAGGCGTCTTAGAGCGCGCAGGGCAAATCACAGCGTTGCAGTCGCCGGGCAGGCGCGGCGCCCCCCGCACATGCACAGCCGCCCCGCCACCGCGCCACCGCCTCATCCGCTTACAGCACCGCCTCCTCCGCTGCTTTGTTCCTCTGCCCCTCCCCTGCCTCTCCCCTGCTTCACCCCTGCCTCCGCCTCCACCTATGTCATCGCCACCTCCACCACCACCTATGTCATCACCGTCTCCAACTCCCACTATATCATCGCCGCCTCCAACTCCACCTATGTCATCGCCGCCTCCGCCTCCGCCTCCGTCTCCGTCTATGTCATTTTCATCTCTGGCTCTATCTCTGTCATCGCCAACTTCAACTATATCATCGCCGCCTCCAACTCCACCTATGCCATCGCCACCTCCACCACCACCTATGTCATCACTAGACATCGGATGTTTAGGGAAATGCCTATTTTTTTCTAGAGAACTTATTCAAAGGCTGATAATATATGTCCACGAATCATGACAAATGATGACATATGACGAAGTTTTATAATGCTTATTTTTGCTTATTTTAGCATAAATGCCTTTTTTTGCATAAATACCTTTTTTAAGACTTTTTTGCCTTTTATTTATTACATTTATATACAATGCTAAGATATCGGGAAATTGGTGATGGTCCAACTTGACCATTTATTATGAAATCTTCGATGCACGTCATGAAATTTAAAATTACGAGAGAATTCCTGAAAGTATACCAATTGATTTTTCTCCATTTCCCGATTTCATAAATACCAGACATGATCTGAGAACATGGACGATTGACAATACACCGAGGGCACCGAAATTTTAAGTGGAAATAAAGATAAATTCCCAGAAGGCTTCAGTATTGCTAGTGTCGGATTACTAACATATATGCCAGTCACATCGTTCAGATATCCTTTTCCGCATTCAAACTGATTTTGTCTCCGAGTCGTCGCAAATTTGAAATTGTGATCCTTGAAAAGTTACTGGTATTATGTAAATATTACTGGTTAATTGAAACTACTAAGAATAAAATGTAGAAGAGTTGTAAATGTGTAAATCTAGTTTTACATTAAAATATACGAACTGGTTTTGTGCATTTAAGTTTACGAAATAATATAGACAAAAAATACATTTTTTCCATTTTATTGTGTATGACTCTCATGACAGTGCCCTTTTCTCCTTATTCTTGACATTTTCAGCGCCTTTTTAGGCGCCTAAAAGACGATTTTTTAGTGCCTAAACATCCGATGTCTAGTCATCACCGTCTCCAACTCCCACTATATCATCGCCGCCTCCAACTCCACCTATGTCATCGCCGCCTCCACCTCCACCAATGTCATTTCCATCTCCGCCTCTACCTATGTCATCACCTTCTCCGTCACTACCTATGCCATCGCCGCCTCCACCTCCACCTATGTCATCATCGCCTTTGCCTCCACCTATGTCATCACCGCCTTCGCCTCCACCTATGTCATCGCAGACTCCGCCTCCACCGATGTCAACTCCGCCTCCGGCTGCTCTTATATTATCGCCGTCTCCACCTATGTCGTCCCCCCTCCGTCTGCACCTATGTCATCGCCGTCTCCGCTTCCACCTATGTCATCGTCGCCTCCGCCCCCACCTATGTCATCGCCGCCTCCGCCCCCACCTATGTCATCGCCGCCTCCGCCTCCATCTATGTCATCACCGCCTCCGCCTTCACTTATGTCATCGCCGCCTCCACCTATGTCATCTCCGCTTCCGCCTATGCCGTTTGTGTATTAGGCACGCGGAAGAGGCAGGCAACCTGTTGCTCGCTCTCATAGGAAACAAGTGCTCTTTCTGCACTCCGCAGTGACTCCTAGACAAGGATATAAGGGTGCCTGCGCTGTAGATGCACAATACCATTGCAATGACAACATTTAAGATAGCTGCGGGATTACGCATAGTCCTCGTTCATAGATGGAGAAACGACGAGGTATAAAAAACGAATCCGAAAGGTCATAGGCTGACTCACAGAACATTCGCTCACCATCTAAGGCCTTATTGCGGTCAGAAGAAAAACAAAGTTGAGCAAAAAACCTTTGATTTTATTATTGATTAGTTTGGAATCAACATTAAATGTAGCTTATTTATTTATTTTTATTTATTTATTTTACGTCAAAAACAGTTGTAACTGCGTATGACGTGCTATGGGGAGAAGTGAATTCTGTGCACATTTTCAAATAGCTTAATGAATCCAAGTGGATGTAACTTAAACTACGAGCAAGAGCTGAAGGATACATACATTAATTGCGGTGTTTTGTAGGAATTTTATTAATTAGCATCTCAATTACTCTTTGCAGAAATTATTTCTATTTACATTTCTTTCATTATTTGATGATGTGACGTATAAAAAACCTTATATTTGGAGAACATGTTAAGAGCACATTGCTTGTAATACATACATGAAATGATAACTTACAGTTCCTTTGTTATCAAAATGAATAACAAGTCTGTAATATGAATGTCAACGCTAACGGATTGACAGGAAGGTGTTAGTTTACATCAGGCAATAAAATCTAGAAAAAATAAATTGTCACACATTCCTTTGTAAAGTAAACACTATCGACGAAATTTTCGCGACCACTCTAAGTTTTATTTTGTTCCTTAATCTGGTTTCGACTGATATTAAAGTTGTTACGTACTATATACTGATCGTTAGGTGCCACAAACGTAGTGTTACGCAGAAAATGCAGGAAAGTTATTTTTTTAACCAAACTCTTAACATCTATAATTTAACCACATATCATTTGGTTTCTCCAAATACGCACTTACGATTTTCATGATGGGAAGAAATCTCTGGCAACACGTCTGCCTGACCACAGGGAAGAGATCACCATTCACAGATACAATTTTAGATTGTTTTGTAAATTTTTCCAGTCACAGAACTGCCTAGAACTTTAAAGAGATCCACAGTTATTCCACGCAGAAAGATCCATGCTTTATCCACACAGAAAGATTGTTACTCAATTAAATTCCTACAACGCGCATAAACTTGAATAATTTCAGGTTACTGAGTAAATATACAAAACAGACAACATAAAATAAGGATACAGGAGTGTATTCACCTTTATTGGACTAGAGACGAGTAAATTTGGAACGTTCAAGATAGTTCTTGAGGAACTCTCTCCCTCTACTTACTTCCAACACAACGCTGTAACAGTAATCATCCAAAACCCACGTAGCACAGTCGGTGGTCAGATAGTCCCTCATTGGGTGGGGCAGTGTCTATTACAAAGTAAAAATTACAGAGAGCGGCACCGTCCAGCCTCTATAAAGTGATGGACTGATAAGTGATTCCGGGCGCATCAACTACTAAAGTCATTAGTCCTGTAAGTGTAGTGCATTTTTTATCTCGGAGGGTGGCGCTGAACTTCCCTCGCTGAATGGCGAGATCCGGCGCCGATCAGCTTGTGGGGTTTTATCCAAGTATCTCCCACCAGTGGGGCACCACCCCAGCCGGGACAAGCTCTAAGCTCCCGACCGGTCTCCCGGAATATGTGATAGTGTAGTTCATGTTAGTGTAAGTGTGTTTGTGTGTAAGGGGAGAGGACAGGACAAGGAAGGGGAAGAACAGATCGCGCGCGGTCCGTGGCCCGTTTGGTAGGGTACTGCTCCGGCATTCGCCTGGTGTTGATCGGAGAAACCACGGAAAACTAGCGATCAGAGCAGCCGGCCGCTAGAATTCTCTTCCAGACAACGACTGAATTCGACCTAGCTGACCAGCTAATGACGAAAGCCCTGACAACGCCGGGACTCGAACCATAGGACTTTCTAGTCACCTAGTGTCATTTTGACCCACCTAAGCCGGTCCCAAGAAAGTGCCTCCACATCATACATCAAGTTGAAATTTTAATGTTTCGAGAAAACGCACCATGTCGGACGTCTCCCTCAACGCCACCATTAATGGACTGACCGATCTGGAAACTCTCTCTGCTGGTGTTCGCTGAAGGAGATTTCCGACCCTTGCGTTCGTCATCGGCGTCTGCTCGAGAAGCGGGGGCGCACAAGGGGCACGCATTCATTCATCCATCTGTCACCGCCGCTGCACCAGCGCTGCACTTCCTGTTCATTCGCCGCCACGACAGGCTTTCCAAAGGGCAGGAACGTAGGCGAGAAGCAAGGCAGTGGAATAAGCTGTGTACGGCCGAGCGAAAAAAATGTGAAAGGAATTTAGAAAAGAAAACAAGAAAGATTCCTAGAGAAATAATTATTTGAGTATTGATTGACTGATTTTTTTCGTCTTTCCGGGAGCGTCAACTGCTTTAGTCATTAGTCCCGTTAGTGTAGTGCATGTTTTTCCTCGGGAGATGACAGTGATCTTCCCCCGCTGGATGGCGAGATCCGGCGCCGACCTACCGTCGGCTAGTGGGGTTTCCCCCTAACCAGGACTCTCCCTCCGGTGGCGCACCGCCCCAGCCGGGACAAGCTCTAAGCTCCCGACCGGTCTTCCGGAATATGTGGTAGTGTTGTGCATGTAAGTGTAAGTGTGTGTGAAAGGGGAGAGGACAGGACAAGGAAGAGGAAGGACAGATCGCGGGCGCTCCGTGGCGCGTTTGGTAGGGTACTGCTCCGGCATTCGCCTGGTGTTGATTGGAGAAACCACGGAAAACTCCCGATCAGAGCAGCCGGCCGCTAGAATTCTCCTCCAGACAGCGACTGAATTCGACCTAGCTGAAAAGCTAGTGTCGAAAATCCTGCCGCCATCAGGACTCGAACCTAGGACCTCCCGGTCAAGGGCGCTGCAGGGACATCAGTTGATGCACTGAGCTACCGCTCCCGGTTTATTTGAGTTTTATTTTCATACGACAATCCTGAATACAATATATGAACTATACGGCAATTAATATTCATATTTCTTTTGTTAGTCAATTTTCTACGTGACATAAAATAACATTTTGCTCTTTAGAACTTTTAAATAATGAGGACGTTGAGTAAAAAGTAACCTTTGTTAATTCTGACGCAATAACTGCGTCCGTATATATGAATTATATATTCAGAAATACCAAAGTCTGACATACGATCCCACTGTCCCAAACACTTAAGATAATTAAGATTTAAGATTTTTGGCATTGTTAATTTAAAACGTATTTTTTCCTTACTATTGATCCCAAATGAATCATACGCGGTTGGTGTTTTTTGGGATGGAAAGCAGAACCGGTGTCTAGTTATCCAGAATTCCAACCGCCATCCTACAGTTCCTGCAATCGTAGGTTGAACCTATGGTCAGAGGCGATCAGTAGCCGGTCAGTAGCCGAGATCAGAGCAGCCGACCGCTAGAATTCTCCTCCAATCTGCGGCTGAATTCAACCTATACTTGGGTTTCTGTAACCTGGCTGATGACAGCTGATCAGCTGTTACAGTTTCGTCCAATCAGGAGCGTAAGCGTCACCACAATGACGTCACCGTGATGACGTTTTAGCTCTCTATTGAATAACAGCTGATGAGTCATCAGCCAGGATAGAAAAACCCAAGTACAGCTATGTAGTTTTTTGAACAATTCTGCCACCATCGGGGTTCAAACGCTAGGGCACCCGGTCAGAGCAGCATCAATTGATGCCCTGAGCCACCGAAGGAGGCGAGATGGCTTCGAGGGACGGAAGGCGCGTCGCGGGCGAGGCGGGGGCGGTTCGCTGAAGACGGCGGGGGCGTGGCCTGGAACGAGCTCGGCGATCGCCCAAGAAGCACGACTGCGTTTTCTTGGACGCTTCCATTGTTCTTCTTCATTGGTATTTTCACTGTACCTGATCGCACGCTTTCCAGTATTGCAGATGCATTAAATGTACAGGATGTGGATTTTTGTTTGGGAATAAAGGGGAGGATGGACTCGGGTCGGTGGCTCGTTGGTTAGCGTGCTCGCGTTTCACGGCGCAACCCCGTGTTCGATTCCTGGCCGATGCAAATTACACCTGTACATTTTCCTTACAAATGTCCCAGTGACTTTTACGTGTGACGATGAGAAAGTCCGCCCTAAGTTTATGAATTTGATTGATTTTTTCGTGTTTCCGGGCGCGTCAACTGCTTCGGTCATTAGTCCCGTTAGTGTGGTGCATGTTTTTTCTCGGGAGATGGCGGTGATCTTCCCCCGCTGGATGGCGAGATCCGGCGCCGACCTACCGTCGGCTAGTGGGGTTTCCCCCTAACCAGGACTCTCCCACCAGCGGGGCACCCCCCCAGTCGGAACAAGCTCTAAGCTCCCGACCGGTCACTTGGAATATGTGGTAGTGTAGTGCATGTTAGTGGAAGTGGAGAGGATAGGACAAGGAAGAGGAAGGACAGATCGCGCGCGCGGTCCGTGGCTCGTTTGTTAGGGTACTGCTCACACCACGGAAAACTACCGATCAGAGCAGCCGGCTGCTAAAATTCTCCTCCAGACAGCGAATGAATTCGACCTAGCTGAAAAGCTAGTGTCGAAAATCCTGCCGCCGTGGGGAGTGGGAACCTAGGACCTCCCGCTCAGAGGCGCTGCAGTGATATCAGTTGATGCACTGAGCTACCGCACCCGGTCCTAAGTTTATGAAGATCACTATGTACGGTGAAGGGATGTCTACGTGCTGACCACACGAACTACTTATCCCAGGGCTGAGAGGCTGGGTCACCACTGGTTGGCCAAGGCCCGTAGCGGGCTGTCAAGCCCAAGAACAGGAACATAGGAAGAACAGGAAGATAGGTCCGGCTCTTTGAAGTATTTTCATGTATGGTACTGCAGATCACAGGTGGATAGTGATTGTGGGAGTATTCAGTCATTAGTTGCTGATACGTGTAATGCAGTCAACCGTGCTGTTGGCAAAGTGGCGTATATAATTATGTAATATAATTGTTCGTCTTTTAAGATAAGAAATAATCATAATAAATAATACAATTCATGACTTATGAATCACTTATTAATTACCTTCTTCTTATGCAGTGAATATGCTCTCGGGATATGTAGGCGTATTCTCTTCACTTACGCGTTTAAGTTGTCACCGCTTTTAAATAACATTTTCGTTCCAACCACTATTTTCTCTCTATTTCTTCATTTCAGAATAGTTTAATATTCTTATTAGACCCCTCTCTTATAATTCCCTCAGTTTCTCTGCTGTCTGAATGCTGTGCGAATGCAAGTTACGTATAGTTTTAAGAAAAAGTGTCAAATAATTTTATGTATAATACGGTTGAATTCTAACCTTTAGAGCGTAACAATGTTAATCAGGTATATTGTGGATAATATTTTTTGTCCTGCGTATCCTGCCTCAATCAATTTTTTATTTATCAAGTAAAATGCCTTTAATCAGAAAAAAACCACACATTTAGCTGCATATATCTGCACCTTTTTTATTTATAACTTTTGACTGCTATGATACATAGTATGATTAACTCATTCTTATTATTACTTTTAATAGGAAAATTACTGATATACATTTTTCGAATGATAACAATATTAATCCGCGACCGCGAGAACTATTGTATCCATATTTCTACATATATAATTATTTTTATGAGTCTGTTAGCCATTTCCAAACCGCCAAACCGCCATGAATTTAGAAATTCCATTATGATATTCGAAATCAGTGATCTCCAGAACCATATGTATATTTTTTATGCATTTTTGTTTGTTTTTAAATGAGTAGATTCGCCATTTTGAAGCCGCCATTTTTAATTTTCAAATTTATTCATGATATTCAAATTCAGCGACCTCAAAAACTCATTGATACCTATTTTTACGCAAATCCACCCGCATTTGCAATTATGACCAGGTTTTAGGCCCGATTGAACCTTGATACCCATTTTCCGCAAATCCATTCGCATTTGCAATTATGACCAGGTTTTAGACCCGATTGAACCTTGATACCTATTTTTCCGCAAATCCACTCGCATGTGCAATTGTGACCAGGTTTCAGACCCGATTGAACCTTGATACCTATTTTTCCGCAAATCCACTCGCATGTGCAATTGTGACCAGGTTTCAGACCCGATTGAACCTTGATACTATTTTTCCGCAAATCCACTCGCATTTGCAATTATGACCAGGTTTTAGACCCGATTGAACCTTGATACCTATTTTTCCGCAAATCCACTCGCATTTGCAATTATGACCAGGTTTTAGGCCCGATTGAACCTTGATACCTATTTTTCCGCAAATCCATTCGCATTTGCAATTATGACCAGGTTTTAGGCCCGATTGAACCTTGATACCTATTTTTCCGCAAATCCACTCGCATTTGCAATTATGACCAGGTTTTAGGCCCGATTGAACCAGTGTGCGCCGTCGCATCTTCGCCTTACCAACGCAACTTCCCTGTCACGGCGCCATCTTTGCATTTTCGCCCACGCCCCTGCACCAGCTGTCGCCAACCTCTTCCGGTGACCTCGCTGGACTCTTGCGTTCCCTCGCACATGCACTTCGCGTGCTCTTTCCCTGTCGCAGCAATGCAGTGGATGCACACATTACTTCACCGAACCTCTTCAAACGAGAGTGGATGCACACTTTCCTCGATGGTACAGCGTGTACTGAGAGTTCAATAAACATTTTCTTAGTTCTAGTGGCGCTTAGTGTGTCAGAAAAATGGCTTCTCTAAAACTTCAGTAATTACCGAGGGGGGAAACGTCCTTATCTCTCCTCTCGAGGAATCGCGTGCCTTCATAACACTCACCGAGCGAGTGTTTTGTTTGTTGTCAGTACCAGCAGTACTGGAATACTTCGCATTCTTACTCGCTTTTGCAATCTGAGTCGATTCATAAGGTTTCTCCACATGCCATTCCATGTCTCATTTTTGAATTGATCTACTTATTCCTATTAGCAATGTGAGACATCACCTCTTTTCCTATTTTTTGTGTGCATGTTACTCGAAGACGGTGGGGGTGGGTGGGTAGGAACAGCAGGGTCGATGGAGAGGTCGAAGGAGACAGCAGAAAGCGATGAGGTGGGAGATGAAGGTGCGAGCGGGAGTGGTTAGGAGAGGCAGCAAGGTTTTGAGACGGGGAAAAGGAGGAAGAGAAGCAAGGTGGTGGGACGCCGGAGCGGGACAGGGGGACTGAGTAATGTGGAGAGACAGCGAAGAGGAGGGGAGATAGCAAGGTGCAGAGATGGCCGGTTTGGGGAGGTACGAGGAGACAAATTGGAGAGATGGAAGGACGGGGAAACAGGTAGACGGAAGGGCGGGGAGTCAGCCCTTTGGAGAGTGGGTGTGCCGAGGAGAGGGTGGTCAGCGGCAGGGTGAGGAGCTCGGTGGGGACGACTGGAGATTGCCGGAACGGTGAAGATAACGAGGATAGAAGAAACTGAAACTGCGGGGACGCTAGAGACGACGGAAACGGAGAAGTCAAGGTACGGGGTGTGTGGGGGGTATGGGATTATTGAGTATGGGGGACATAGAGGGGTGGGAAATCTGTACATTTACGTCTGGGAGTGCAAAACTAGGAACCATCCCAGCATACGCTTTAAGCGATTGAGTAAACCCAGAAACCCTCAATCAGGATGGCGGCTTAGGGCCGAACAATTGGATAGGAAAATAGCAAGTTTATTAGTCAATATTTAAAACATCAATGTTTCTTTGTCGACGTTTCAATCGACATCGAAAACCCTTTAGCGATGAATCGATACATCGATGTATCGATGTTTTGGTAAAATTTTTGGGACGTTTTTTTGCCTTCCTTTCATCCTCCTCACGGTGAGGCTGGTGGCTGATGGCAGGAGGCGCGCTTCGGGCCGCAGTAATTTGCCACCGAGCAGCTGCAGTATGTGCAAAGGCTTTCAACGCGAGCGCCACTCCGCCTGTGCAGCGCACGGAGTGTCGGTAGCAAGCTGCCTGAGCACGGCGCTCGCCTCGCCGCCCCGCCTGCCGCCCCCACCGCCCCGCGTCGCTCCACCGCCCGCGAGAAAACGAGATTTAATGGTTTGTTCTGCGGCCGCGGACGCTGCAGCTGCGCCAGCTGGACCCGAGAGGCTGCGCCTTGGAGAAAAAATCAATTCCCTCGGTCGGAGACGCTTCTGCTTGATACCGGCTCCGGAGGCCTTCCCGCCCGATCCGAGACATTCCTAGTTGCGCTTTCCTTTGTGCTTGAGAAAATAGTTGGGTTTGAATCGTATTTTAAAAGATGGAGGTGAACCTTGGAATGCGATTCGAGTGGCGGGTGAGCCTTCGAACCCGATTCGAGAGGCGAGTGATCCTTCCCGCCCGATCCGAGACATTCCTAGTTGCTCTTTCCTTTGTGCTTGAGAAAATAGTTGGGTTTGAATCGTATTTTAAAAGATGGAGGTGAACCTTGGAATGCGATTCGAGTGGCGGGTGAGCCTTCGAACCCGAATCGAGTGGCGGGTAATCCTTCCCGCCCGATCCGAGACATTCCTAGTTGCGCTTTCCTTTGTGCTTGAGAAAATAGTTGGGTTTGAATCGTATTTTGAAAGATGGAGATGAACCTTGGAATGCGATTCGAGTGGCGGGTGAGCCTTCGAACCCGATTCGAGAGGCGAGTGATCCTTCCCGCCCGATCCGAGACATTCCTAGTTGCTCTTTCCTTTGTGATTGAGAAAATAGTTGGGTTTGAATCGTATTTTGAAAGATGGAGGTGAACCTTGGAATGCGATTCGAGTGGCGGGTGAGCCTTCGAACCCGATTCGAGAGGTGAGTGATCCTTCCCGCCCGATCCGAGACATTCCTAGTTGCTCTTTCCTTTGTGATTGAGAAAATAGTTGGGTTTGAATCGTATTTTGAAAGATGGAGGTGAACCTTGGAATGCGATTCGAGTGGCGGGTGAGCCTTCGAACCCGATTCGAGAGGCGAGTGATCCTTCCCGCCCGATTCGAGACATTCCTAGTTGCTCTTTCCTTTGTGATTGAGAAAATAGTTGGGTTTGAATCGTATTTTGAAAGATGGAGGTGAACCTTGGAATGCGATTCGAGTGGCGGGTGAGCCTTCGAACCCGATTCGAGAGGTGAGTGATCCTTCCCGCCCGATTCGAGAAATTTTTTGTTGATCTTTCCTTTGTGCTTGAGAAAATAGTTTGATTTGAATCGTATTTTAAAAGATAGAGGTGAACCTTCCAACCTCTTCCTTCGGTAATGAGAGTGTTCGCATAAAACGTCCAAATGGATCAATAGGCTTTCATAATTTGGAAGGAAATCGTTTTGAATTGGTAGATTACTACTGGGTGTGTGTCTCGTATTTAAACCTCGAGATTTACAAAGCACAAAAACTGATTATATTGGCATCTAAAATAGGTAACAACATAATGAAATTATTCCCTCTAAGGCATAAGGACTGTAAGGAAAAGCGTCGTTTTAGACACTTAAAGTAGGTTACAAAATGATTAATCGATGCATTAAAAAAAGTAGACAGGAAACATGTGATCTGGGATATAAAACTGATCACAAAAGAATTAATTTAGGCACTTTTTATTATTTAGGAAAGTCAAGTATTTTCACATTTATGAAAGTGTCTACACGCATATTATTTTATTCACTTTCATAATTAGTAGCACAGTATATAATTAAGATTTCCACCAAATGTTCTATAGTAAGGCAGTATCTTATTTGTTAAAACAAATTTGAAAGCATAGCATAGCATACCATAGCACGTCATACGCAGTTTTTAACTGTTTTTTTGACGTAAAATAAATAAATAAATAAATAAAGCTGAAAAAAAACAACTTTCCACTGATGCAGAGGTTTTAGAAGCAAACTTAAATTTAGTCACATTTCTCATGCCCACTCTTCTGGAACTTCCCCATCCTCTCCCACCAAAATTTGTAACGCACGACCTATTACACCATGTCCAGGACCTTTTTTTACTCTGTCTCAGATGCACTTTAGTTTGTCCCCAACGGCCTTCTTAGCAGCAACAATTTTCACTTAGTGTTTTGAACCACTTAAACCGTTCAAAATGTTTTTGTATAAAGAGCGGATTTGAATGAAATGTCTTTTTTCCTTTCACTTGAGAACAATGCCGTTTAACATAGAAATTCATTGCATGTTGTGACAAAACGAATTTTTATATGCCAATTTTTGCATTTTTTCATCGATTTTTACTAATAAGTCGTTTTTTACTTTTCCCCGTAATTTTTTATGCATTTGTCGCTGATATCATCGATTTTAATATAATTTTTATGGTAATTGTTTCAAATAATATTTACGCGATTCAACGAATGTTCTCCACAGAATTCCTAAGTAGCGTATTCGATTTCTTCGCACAGAAATCGGAATTTCAGCCGTTGTGAGTATGTAAACTCAGGTTCCTGTGACGCTTATCAGATCCATTGTCGGTTCAGCCGATTTCGGGGTAACTAAATACAAAGATTTCCTGGTTAAGAATAGTCCAAACAAAAACTTTGCAAGCTTCACTTGAAAGGATTAGAAGAAGCCTCGATTATATGAGTAACGTATCCAACAGCATGAATTGTTCTTCCGAACTGGTTTTGATCACATTTTTTACGCCATTTTTCTTTGCTTTGGGGGTATTTTAAAAACATTTTAAGAGCATTTTATGGATCATTTTTGTCGATGTTTCAGAACATCAAAATCCACCCCTCTTTATGTATATGGCGGCGTTGGATTACTCTTGAACTAAGTCTTCACATTTTACGCAAACCGATTGCAATGCAATTGACCTCCACTGTGCTCATCAGTGGTTTCAATAGTTTATTGATTCATGCAGCAGTTTGTTTCTTTCTTATT